>JAVXUL010000019.1:9764603-9778687 GCA_035590515.1 Trichilia minutiflora
TAGACCTATAATAGGAAACTATATAACTCCTAATTAATATATATATTTACATTCCAATTTAACTACTTTTCATAACACCCATCATTTGCAGAGACAGCGTTAGAAGCAATACAAACGATACCGTGGCCAAAACAATTAATCAAAGATAAAAAGTCACTCTCTATCCTGGTTATCTCCTCTTCCTGCTTCGGCTGCAGGACTCCCTTCTGCAACACTGTTACTACACGGCTGCAGTTGGGGAGCGCCGATCAAGCACTTTTGAGAGTCGGCATGATTTGGAA
This sequence comes from Trichilia minutiflora, assembly GCA_035590515.1. Taxonomy (NCBI): domain Eukaryota; kingdom Viridiplantae; phylum Streptophyta; class Magnoliopsida; order Sapindales; family Meliaceae; genus Trichilia; species Trichilia minutiflora. Next base: position 9,764,885 of record JAVXUL010000019.1, read on the forward strand.
GTGCTAACACGTATAGTGCATTCTCACTTGAGGAAACTGAAGCAGCCGAAGGAGCCACTGAAGCAGAGGTCATTGCAGTCATGGGATTTATATCTGCTTCAGTGCCCCCAATATGGTCTTTAGCGCCACCTACAACCAACATTATTATTTCGAGACAACCATTAGAACTACAAAGCATGAAATCTGGTACCCAAATAAATTTGAGGTTGGAAAAAAATTGTTTTGATAACTAGGGGTATGTTAGATATTGAGGTAGTGTAAATTTTATCCACAGTGATAAGTGTTATTAACTACCAAGTAAAAATGGGTGTTTGCCAACATTTTAGTGGTTGTGCTTCTACAGTTAAGTGGAAGTACAACAATCATAAACAATCCCTAAGAATCCATGGATTTGTAGTCAGGCACGTACAGGAGAAAATTAGATGCACAGTCAGGGAGCTTAACAACTTGACAAAACCAGTTTCCTAACTCATAAACCCAAAAGTATTTATTTGTAAGGTCTATTTCCTTGAAGTGAAATGCCCCGTGACCCAAGTGCCACATAGCATAAAAATAAAAATGTAGATGACCAAATCAAGAAGTACGACTAACCAGTATAAACAGGGATGGTGGTCTGGATAGTTGTATTTGTGGGCACAGGTGAACTTCCAGTTCCCTTTTTAATCTTTGACTGCAAAGAACAACCATAATTCCATGATACATTAATCTTTCACTTAAATAAAAAAAAAAAAAAAAATGAAGATTGTTAGCTTTCGTTGTACATGATAAAATTAAGAGGATCAAGTATCTTGCTCATGTTTTCATGCAAAATGATTGAAGCATATGTTTGGAATGTCAATCAGTCCCTTTTGCCAATGGTCAAAGGTCTCAAGACCTCTCTACTTTTAGCTCCAAAAGATAAGATCGATTCGGTAAAGCACTGTAGCAAACTATGCTCAACCAAAAAGGCAATTTTACATTTGGGACACTAATAAAATACGTTGTAGAAAAGTTAGCTTTCATACCTTCAGATTTTCTTCACAATGCTTTACAACAACCGAGATGTTTGCATATCGGCCATGTAATAAGGTGTAAGCCCACAAAAGAAGTTTCCTAGGAATGCTAAGATCAACGGTTTCAACCCCATCAATACCAGTCTGAAATGGTGCTTCTGTTGCTAGTCGAGATGGCAACAAGTAAAGGTTGACACCAGATGTGAGTGTTACACAGGAGCTCTCCCGATAGAAATTGTAAGAATTTCTAAGTAAAGAGTAAGCAGTGTCCAAATTTTCATCCAAAGCTTTCTTAATTATTATATTCTCAATTTTGCTCAACATCGGGTTCCATTTTGTTTCAAGAATTTTCAAATGACCTTTGTCTTCAAATGATGAATTCCACAACTCGTCAGGCAGTAGATCAACACAAAGCAAGTGACTAGTTTCCAATGCACTATCTGTCGGCTTAGCAGCTTTATTCTCACTTAGAGGTAAAGAACGTAACGATGTGATTGATGCCAAATTAATTATAAGAGATCGACACCAAGCAACTGAAGCATGCTTGCAGACTTTTGCACAGTTACTATTTGACAACTTCGGATTCTTAAAACGCTTTCGAATTTTCTCATTTATTGCCTCAATAGTTTCCAGATTGCCTTTTCTTTCCAATGATACAATATATTCATGGAGATAACTGAAACAAACAGATTGTCAGAAAAATACACAATTATCAGAAATGCACAGTGTACTCGTGAAAATCCGCAGTAACACTTTTTTTACATGTTACATGCAAATGGAGAAAGAGAAAAGGTCCATTGCAGTAATATAAACAGAATCACATCTCCAGACTCCAGACTGCTGAAAGCTCAAGTAGTTCCACACCTGAGAAAATGGATGAACAAGGAAAAACGATCGTGGCAGCAAAGAGAGAAACTTATTTTACAACAAAAAGGTTCAGGTTTGGACCCAGCACAGGGGGAGGGGAGTGGGGGAAGGCGCATGGTGGGGAGCGGTTGGATATGCTCCGGAAAATGGATCGGGGGAATTTACTCAAGATATGAATCCTCTTTCCTCCTTTTATTTGGGTGGGGCATCATGGCATGCATCAATGCAGGTTAGGAGGAACAACAAATAATCCCATTCGACTATTTGTCTGATTTGGATATTTCACTCTAAGATCACTGATCATTTATTTAACCATATGACAAATAATTTTCAAGGACTCTTCAAGAACAAACTCAGAAAATATGTTGAATGCAAATTACCCATATAAGCCGCTTTCCGATATTTCTGAACTCATGATCTCCGGCGCAACACATATCTCTGGCCACAAGCTCCCTTGTTCCATGAACAAAGAAAATATCTTCTCCAACTGGTGCTCAGAACTGCTAACAGTACCAGAGTCAGCAGTGTCAGGATGATGCACAGCCGAAAGCAGCGCCCTAATGTACCTTCCAAGTGCCACTGGTACAAGATCTTCAACACACAATTGAAACTGTATTCGAAAATTAAGTCAGATGACACTTGGATTGCTGAAAAGGCATGGAACCTTGAAAGTAGCAATGTCTAGTCATTGAAATATTTTAATTCATTAGATAATTTAAGCTCCGTTTGCTACTGTGGTATTATAACTTTTAAGTTACAACTGTTGTGAGATAAAAGCTTTAGACATAAAATATTAAAGTAAAAATGTGTAGGTCCCACTAAATGTTGGTGTTACCAAACACTTTTTCTACCTTTGCTTTCAATTCACAAGACAAGTACCACAATTCCAAACAAAACTTTAATGCGGCCAGGAGACAGAACTTTTACACTCCACAAAAGTCTCACAATAGTTAAGGTCTCCCATTTTCAAGCAGCTTGAGCTCCCCAGCATGAAATAATTTCCCTTGAATAGTTTGTACTACCTAGGGAACCCAGAATACTCTCATTTATGACAGTTAACAGAAGATTGAGCTCTTGATCGAAACTAGTTCCACAGAAATAAATTGAATATAAACAAAGATGTATCCGTTTCATGCATTGTCAATGCAGCAGTTAGTAAGCTTTTAGCAAAATGTCATAATAAAATGGTACGTGGGATTGAGTTGTTACCCTTTTGTCAGCCTTCAGACAAACATAAGCCCGTTCAAGAGTAGAAACATCTCCAGTTTCTTCTAACAGTTTCAAATAGAACAGCAAGTACTTCCTGATACAGGTAATAAACTTTCTAGAACTTTCTGGTAAGTTAACTTCAAGGACCCTTTTATTTCCAGCGAAACCTCCTGTCTTGCGCCTGATATATGCAGAGAAAAAAAAAATTAGATGCCTAGAATTGAACGGAATGCAAAGCAATAGTCAATAAATGGATTTTTGGTGCCACATAATAATGAACTTGATTTTGTTTTACATAGTACCTAAAAGAGCTTCACCAAACCCCCAACACTACTAATAAATAAGGAGATATTGTAGCATACATTTAAAGAGTTAACATTTCAAAAGTTGTTCCAAAACCTTGAAAAAAATTTTAGTATCTAAATTCTTTTCATTACTAATATTGCTTTTTCCCATACTATTATTGCATATTCCTGCCAGTATAAACCAAGAGAGCTGTCAGTCCAAACAGCCAAATTGTTACATGAACACACTTCATTGGCTCCACCCAGCACCATATCCTCTGCTAAGTTATAGGCATCAACAGTTGGTCCCTTAGATCCAAAACCTGTAAAATTATAAGCATAAAAGGGACATTTTGGATCATAACTATACCTTCCTTTTTTGACCATTCCATCAATTTCCCACATATTTATTGTGAAGGATGAGCGGGAAGACTTGAAACAAAATGAAAGTTCATCCTTTGCCTTCTCCAGATCACCCATCTTGCCCCTCTTATACAACCCTTGAGCAAGCATATATCTAGCTTTATGAAAATGTTTGAGATCCCCATCAACACAAACTTCCAGGGCAGAAAGGCAATCATTGTAAAGCATGTGCCACACCTCTTCAATTTGAGCCAATTCCTTATCTTTTGTCTCCTCAACATTCAATCGAAAGCCTCCATCCTTAGCAGCTTCTGGAAAATGACAAGTTTCAGGATCTATTCTACTGAAGATGTTCATAACAGCATCCTTTGTAGAATGACCATAAGAATATGCAGACAGAACCTGGAACAGGAAACAAATAATAATAATCACGATAAAAGAAAGTCATCCATTAAATTCAAGTACAAGAAGATAAAAAACATAGAACTACACTAATTTACAATAATGGGAGTACAATATACACCCAGACACATTGTTAATTATTTAACAAATATAATACGCACTGTTAAAATGCTATATTTAAGATGTTAAGGAAAAAATTCGGAGGAAAAACAAAATGTTAGCGGACAGGTTTACAATATAGCAATGAGGTTTCAAGATAAACCTTTAAAACCTCCACATTCTGTTTTCCACAAGTGCAAAGCAACTTTAAGCGAGAAGCATGCATCCTATAGAGGGGATCCACAGCTAATGGATTCAAACTAATAGCCTCATCATAATACGATAATGATATCCCATGTGAGTATCCAAGCTTTTCACATAGTTTCCCCATGTAAAATGCATATGACCAATCCTCCCTGTCATAAATAAGAATTAAGCCAGTTCCAGACATTATAACTATGAAAATAATCCAGAATACCAACTAAGAAAAGAAAATATACTTGTGTGAGAAGGCTTTCTTAAAATGTTTGAATGAGTTCTCACAAAACATCTTCCATGCGGCATCCGTTGAGGGAACAGCAGATCGCTGATCATAAAATGGTACCACATTCTGCAGGCTGTCATAGTACACTAACGCCAATAACTCATGTATCTCGCACTGGAATCAAGTGAAATTTGACAGTGATTAACGACATTCCGTTGTTACTAGAAGACAAATCATTTTACTCCTAGATGCATTCACAAATCATACACAGTAATACTAACACAAATAACTCAGGTCATAAATACATATCGTGGTACAGAATCAACCCAAAAACACCCAACTCTGATTTTAGGCCGAGATCATTATTGATTAAAAAATCCTGTAAATGGACAGACTATTAACAGTAGGCAGCTTTGTATAATCCAAGATCCATTCCCAAAACCATATTGGATACCTTACTATAAGTATAAAAACTGGATAGATGTGCTTTAATACATCCCTTTTATCTAGACAGTGTTACAAAGAAGGTTCTACACAGATTTGAGAACTGAGATTGAAGATTAAGCTGCCACCATAACTAAGGATAGATGCCATATTGGTCAAAAGGAAAAAAAAAAGATGGGAAGTCCATCCTATACAAAAACACAAATGCGTTATAGATAAGAGCATGAAACCTGTTCTGCTGATGTTTTTGCCAGAGCCAAACTCATTAATAGACAACGCCTACTTCTCCTTCGACTTGTCTCAACTCTTTGAGGTAGAGCAGCATTCTTCCTCCATCCTGTTACATTTATGTGCTTACTGCCGTCGTTTAGCAACAAATCTACCTCCTGTAGTGCAAAACCGATAAAAAAGAGTAAAAATATCAGATGGCATCCAGAAAGATTTTCAGTACCCCAAAAATAAGATTCCATACAATTTTAACAACATTCTAATTTGAAATGACATTTTTTTCCTGAAATAAACAAATTATATTAATTAATGGAAGCAAGCTGTACATAAATTATCTGTGCAAAAAAGGACACTGAAATGGCAAACAAACTTGATCTTGCCTCGTCATAAATATTTGCAAGTCGCTGCCAACTCTCAAAGCGCAGAGGATTGAACAGCAGATCAAATTTAAATAGATTCGCATTCTGCTGTACAAATTCTTCCCCTTCCTTAGTGAGTACAAAACCAGGCCATTTATCTGTTGTACTCATTTCCTCAGACTGCGCTAAGTAATAATACAAATTGCGGTATACCTCTAAATATGGCTCAGAGCTGCAATAAACTCATTACATGAACAGATACAGCTTATTCTTAAAGAAATTAAAAAGGTTCATGATTTTAAACATAACTTGAAAGAAATTGTAACTGAATAGAAAACACAAGAACAAAATAGATGCACACAACCTCCTATGGGAAGGTGACCTGAACTGTTTGATGCATTCCACATCAGGAAATAGAATCTTCAATATGTTTTCAAGATATCCATCAGATCCAGCCTCCTCTGAGAGTTTGTCTTCACATAAATCAGGATCATCTAGGAACTTGTCTATTGTATTTCCAGCCAAAACCTCTTCTGGTGGTTGTGGAAAGTGCTTGCGAATAGCTCTTAACACTCTACGAAGTTTGACCAATCCAGTTCTCTAAGACATGCACACATTAAGCACATATGCAAGAAAGCAGAACTTAAACAAAAAGCAAATGAGAGAAAGAGTGAGAATACTCACAGAAGATGCCCTGGCATAGGGCAATACATACTGAAAAACATCAGCAGATTGTTCCTTGGTCTGATAATCTCCCCGACTAGTATTCCTGTGCATTACCAAATCATCCTCATAGGATGAATCCGATCTAAGATTTAGACCATATAAACAGAAAAAGCACTGGTCCAAAGCATTATCAATTATTAGCTCAAGTTCCTCCCTTTCATCATCCGCAAGTTCATTTCTGCATTCATTAAGTTCATTACTATTATTTTCTCCTCTGTTAGTATTGACATTGTCATCACATTGCCTTTCAGAGTCTACTTGTGCATTGTCTTTCTCTAGACTTGAATGAGATGACATTCCATTGGAAGTAATCCCTTCAGAATTATCCTTCCTCAGATCAATGGTTTCATATGTTTCAGCACGTACCATTTCCACATCCAATGCATCTGATTTTAATTTGTCTTGAGATTCTTTGACATGACTATTATGAGAAAGCCGCTTATCATAGTCAAGCGTTTCTTGGTTTGAAGAACTAAGATTAGATTTTAGTTTCATGTTCAAGGCCAAGAGATGTTTTATTGCGAATTTAAGAAATAATCCTTCTTCCCCTTCACCACCCTCGCCCGCACAGCAAAGTCCATACTCAGCAAGCATGTCATGGATTGCCACAATTAGTTCAACCTAAGACAGAGAAAACGAAGTTAAGAGAAAGGGAGAAAAGGGTAAAAACAAAATAATTTACTAAATTATCAACTCGAAAAACTAATGACTCACTTGAGTTTTAACAGGTACATTAAGGTTAAGATGTTGAAGTTTGCAGAATGCAGTGGCTGCAGCAACGAAGCAGCATTGCTGCTTCTGGTCAGCTTGATCAAAATTTAGTGGTCCAGAAGATTTTTTGGAGAGAAAGTTGCTTGCGACATTGCACATGACTACCACCAGCAAAGATTGAATATCGCAAATGCAGCTCTCTAGAGTGATAAAACTACTCTGCAACCATAAAATTAATCATATTTAACACTGGTATACCAGCCTAAAGTTTAAATTGCATTTGTTAAAAGAAGAACTGAATCGATTAAACCAAATTATATAAAACTTCCACGTTTTACCAGTCCAAAGACGCTGTTTTATGTCAAATCATTTATCCCACAATTGATGTCAACCACAAACCACTAATGATTATAATCTAAATGTAACACCAAAATTAATACCAAATACAACATTTGGCCACAAAAGAAAATGCTCAAAATTACATGTTAACAGCTGAAAAATGCTTGATGTAGACTCACAATTAGGGTTCCCCGGTGATCAATGTAAATCATGCACAGAGTTGAATTGATAGCATATGTGGCATGTTGATAGCATAGATGGGTTATATCTCTTCAGAGTGGATTACATTTCAATTTTCTCCTCCCATTTAGAAAATGACATATTCACAAACTAGAGAAGGGAATGGAAGATGCTGAATTATCACACCTGTTTTTTAGTAGAATCCATTTACCAAAAAAGCCCCATGAAAGGGATATTTTTATATGCTCATCTCAAGCAGACTTTCCCATTGAGATGTTGAGATAATATCATCCATTCGAAAGGATCTCAATTGAGAATAATAATAATATTAGTGGTAGTATATATAGCTGAATGGATGATCACAAAGAGGAAATCAGTAGCAATATGGGCCGCCTATTTTGACCAAAATGCATCCCAGTCTCTCTTCTACCGGAAGTAATAACCATCAATATAGGATCTCTTTTCAAAACATTCAACCTATGACTACATATGGAACTAGGGGAGACCTAGCAATCAGACAATCAATTCTAAATAAAGAAACAAAATTCCAATCCTAATACCATTTGTAGACTCAGAAAAAAAAAGTAATAATGTTTTTCAAATTAAATAAAATGAGTGATAAAACTGGAAGATAGTTCATGACTTTTAACAAGAATTATGTGCTCCCCAAATTTGTTGATATTCATATTCATGACTTTTATTGGCATGTTGTGTTTTTCAGAATAACTGAAATAGAAAAAAAAAAGGGTGGTACTTTATACCAGACCATGTTATAACGAACATCTATTCAAAATATAAACTATGACTTACATGATCTCCAGTTTGATGGATACAGTCCTTCGCTTGAAATACGCATTCCAAGATTGCCTTCACTTCCTCTGCCACCAAGTTATTCCAACATTGGCTTGAATTTTCTCTTGATATCATATCAGAAGCAGTATGCATTTGTGACCCTGACTTCTGAAAGAAGGGTTTGCATGAAGCAAGACTTTCATTCATACCAGAAACAACCATGAGTATTTGCAACTTCCGGCGGTGACAATTTAGGTAAACCTCAAAGTTCGTTGGCTTTGTCTTCTCACATGCTTTGATTAAAATGTCTAAAGCCAACAGTTCTACAGACTTAATTTCGGCAACCTTTTTATCAGTAGCAGGTAAAGGTAAGAGATCAAGGTGAACATCTTTGGTAGAAAATAGAAGTGGAGCAAGCACTTTCACACACTCCAAATACATTTCCTTCTCAATCAATTCACCTAGAGTCTTCTCCAGCAAGAAATCAACCTGTAATAAATTAATTTCATGAACAAGCCTTCCAATAGTCAACTCTTTAACAATCCTGCAGTGTGGCAGGCGGATCAAACACAGAGAATCATTCATATTGTTCTTTTCCTCCAACAGTGATAAGGAAATACAGAACTGTTCATGAGCTTTTGACTTGTTACCATCCAAAATAGACAATCGCCCACTCAACCAGAAGTATCTGACCCAGAAAGAACTTTTATTGGATAATATGGAGCTGTCTGCATATGAATCCAGGCAAATTGAGTTGTTGGCCGATAATCCCTTATTACCTTGTAAATTCTCTTTTGAAGAGCAGCTTCCATTACTAGACTCACAGGTCAAGTGAAATGAATGGTCCAAAGATACTGATTCAATTATTTTACAAAGATGATAGGATGCCTCTGACATGAATTCAGACTGCTTAGAAATATTGGAAGCAGAAGACCCAAGGTCATAATACAACTCAGCAAGAAAAATACTACATTCAGTGGTCCTATCCAGCCCCCAATGTCTTGTTAACTTCTCCAATTCAAGGAATTTCACAAATGCATCATGGCACACGAGGCTTCTGCTTGCAGCATCTTCTAGAAGCAAGTGACTCATATGGTAAGCACCATAGTTGTTTGAATTTTCTCTCACAAATATAGTAACATCACTGCATTCTGTATCGAATGAGTTAGCATGATCAAGAAATGAAGCAAAACACCCAGCAGAATGATTACAATCTTTAGTTCCTGATTTGCCAATGATAAAAGATTCAAGAAACTGCAGTATGTTTTTGTCCAGATCCTTATCGCTGGCAAAATCTTCTTCTTTTCCAGGTTTACGACTCCTAAGCCTTTCAAGTCGAGTACTCCGCCTCTCTAGTGGCTGTTCATCAAACAGATTTGCTTCCTTTTCCTTACTGTTACTTCTTTCAGAATTACACTCACCAAAAGCCAAGATTTCATCATTTCCGGTCGAGTTAGCACCTTGGTTTTCCCTGAGCCCCATGACAACCTCTGAACTAGTAGGCACGCATATAGCTAATCTGATATCCCCTGATCTGTGTGCTTTCTCAACCCCTGTCTGAGAACCACACCCATTCAAGGGAAGTAAAATTTCTAAGAGTGCATCAGCAAGAGCCACCCAGGAAGCTTCTGCAAGGCGTAATTCTATGGTCTTGTTCAGCTTTTTACAGACAACACCCTCACCAATATTTTCATCAACTGCTTTTCTCTTGTCAATAAATTTAAGTCGTACATGCTTGGGTTCCAGCTTATCAATACCTCTTGGAGCATATGGAACTGGTTCTGCCTCTTCAATAGTATTTTTGACATTCAAAGCACGTGAATGTGATGGCCAATGTCTCAAAATTAACTCTGCAACAGAAAGGCATGCAACCTCATCACCAATAGCAATGAGGACTTCCAATAGTTTTTCCATGCAATTCCCTGCACAAGTCATCCAGGGGGAATTGATAAAGTGTCTACTGTATGTCAGGAAATAATATAAAAGGATTATATTGGAGACAATAAGAGTACAAACCAAAAAGCAGTTAAAAAGGATTTAATCAAACAGGACAACAACCACGAAATATTGAAAGCATTAAATAAATGCTTACAATTGTTGGGACTGCATAAAAGCCCTTGCTCAAATGCCCACCGTGAAATACTCAGCAAACCCATTGAACATGCTAATGTTCCTAGTTGATTCCAAACAACAGAATCTTTGGTGTCAATCTCTACAGCTTGAAGATAACAATGCAGAGCATTCTCATAATGACCAGAACCTTGTTGAAGAAAAACAGCAGCAAGGTTCTTCAATGCCAAAAATCTGAAAAGAAATATGGGTAGATAGAGACAAAGAGGAAAAAATAATAATGATTGATATCAATATTTGCTAAAAAAAAAAAAAAAGCTACAAAACTAACTAAACCTTTAAACAGTTATAACCAACAGAAAAGTTATTTGATTGAACTAACACATAGCAAGAGAAGAGTCCATAGACCCGAGTCAGCATGAAATAACTGACAAAAAACAGAACAGACTAACAGCTCTATACTACCACATAGATGGCACTTATCATGCATACCATACAACATAAATGTGAATTAGAATTACTTCATTGTTTCTGTATAGTTTAGATAGGATATATAAACTACACAAAAGAAGCCTGTAATTAGAGGAAGCATTCTGGATAGGAAAAATAAAATGATGACGATGGCAATACTACAAGAAGAAATTTAAAGCCTTGATTCTTAAGAGGTTGTGCGGAGTTGAGAGATTAGAGCCCAATAAAAGCAGATAGATAGATCAATATTGTTATTAACCTGAGCTGCAATAAATGACCATCACTAGCTTTGCCGTCTGCCTGAATAACGAAAAACAAAATCAATGAAAAACTTGAATCAATCTTGTACGAACACAATAGTACGTAAAATTGCCTTGAAATGGAAGTAATACTTGAACAGTTGATATTAGAGGATCTTTCAGGACAGATTCTAACAATTCCCGAGCCTTCTCGTATTCTTTAGACTGTAGCTTGAGAAGTCCTTCATCGTAAGTTTGGGAAAGATGAAATTCCTGTAAAATTCTAATAGATAATCAAATTCTTTTTATCACGTTGGTCTTATACACAGAGAAACTGCAAAACTTTACTCCACAAAAAGAAACCCTAAAACAAGCTATCAATAACAATTTGATACGAAATTTAAGAACAATCATTACTCCTCCGAATGAAAAGGGCTACGGGCGAAAGTAATAAAAAAATCATACAAAGTTGACAAGAAATAGATAGAAAATTGGACATGCCAGGGCTTCTTTAGTAGCAGCTAATGGTTCCCATTGTCCCCTGGAATCCGTATCGTTAATAGCAGCGATTGAGAACTGAAACACAATAACAATTTAAATCAAAATCGAAGAAAGTTTACTTCTTCAGTACTATAAATCTATAAACCACTTAAGAAATCGAGCGAAAGGCTGAACTAATCCCACCATTTTTGAACTTCTCTCCGCACTTTCGTTTGGCTCTAGAATTCAAGCGGGTTAGACTACAACCGCTCTGTTTGATATTTCGTGCGCGACCTGGCACATTTTTTTTTTTCCCTCTTTTCTTGGGAAAATAAGTTCTTACTTCGCTTCTGAATGCCGATAAATACAAATTTTACGAATTTTTTTAAGAATTACATTGATATGACTAAAATACCCCGCTTTGTAAATTACTCTGCTCGAGCTCTTTGGATAAAAATACTGCTTAAGAATGGACATTTGTATATTAGATTAGGTTAAATCAAAATATATTATAATTTAATCTATTTGAAATTATTTGAAATAAATTTAATTTGATATATCATAAATTAATTCAGTTTAAACTATTAAAATTATTTTAAAATAGATTTTGCATATTAAATTCTTGTGTTTAAATTTAAAAATATAATTCAAAATTTAAACCTAAATATATTAGTAACTTGGATTAGATTAGATTAGATTTAGATACAAATTTATATTAAAAGATATTAAATAATATTATTATATTATTTAAAATTTAAAATAAATAATATAAATGAGTAATATACTAAATAAACAAATATACTTTAAAACAAAATAAAATAATAAATAAACAAATTTAATATATAATAAATAATATCATATTTTTATATACTTTAAAAAAAATTACTTCATTAAAAATTTTATAACAAATAAAGAGTATAGAAAATAAGATATTAAAAACAGTAAAGAGATAATATATTATATAAATAAATTAATCAATTTATAATATATTTAATATTTTTTTACACTAAAATAATTATATCAATTTTTATTATTGAACTTTCTTATTATAATTATTATTTAACTATTTTTTATTATTTTTTCATAAATATTGATTAAAAATCAATTAAAAATATGAACCCTGTATCTAAAATTTAAGGGTATTATAATTATTTAATATAATATTTTTATGTATACGTATGTATAATTAGTATATCGTCATCACACTATTGAAATGTAATAATTATTTTGAACATTTTGTTTGGTTAAGATTAAATTTTAAAATCATAAACTCGAAAACTTGAATGAAATTAAACTTAAAAAAGTATCAATACTTTTAAGAAAATGTTCTTACGATCAAAAAGGAAATCAATATAGGAGTTACAATACTTATCCACAAAAAGTGAGATACGCCTGGAGCAAAGGTGAACTAGAACGTAATAAAGAATCAATATTTATAGGGTTAATATTGATACATTTTATTTTATAGCTTAAGGTATAACACTTGGTTTAAATCTGTCAATAATATTGTCCGATTTGATCCAATCCTTAGGACTTGATCCAAGTCTGTCAATAATATTGTCCACTTTGTCCCAACCCTTGGGACCTCACGGTTCTGTTCTTAAAATGGTTTATTCTAAGAACTTTCCAGGAGGTCACCGATCTTAGTACTGCTCTCGTCCAAGCACGCTTAACTGCGTAGTTCTTGGGAATAAACCATCATTCATCCCAAAAGGCCTTATTGACAATTTAATTCTAACTCTACATATATAGCCTAGTAACTTTCTCTTCTATTCCGATGTGAGATTCGGTTCATCCCTGCCATCCTAAAAGCTTGTTAGAAGTCGCTTCTTGCTCAAGCTATCACATCTTGACTCGTGGGTCCCACATGTGACAATCGTCACGGACCTTCAAGGTGTACTCAATCGCACAGAATACAAAATGTAGGCCTGTAAGGCTTTTACAAAATCTATTTTCACAAAAATATTCACATCACACTTCCAAACAATCCAATTGTATATCCAAACTCTAAATAGATAAAACAAATCACAAACACTTCAAATATCCATGAGTGCACAATCAAAGAAACAATCATAATAATAATAAAAATTCATTGGGATCAACCCATCCCAAAATATATTCATA
>JAVXUL010000019.1:9778787-9789960 GCA_035590515.1 Trichilia minutiflora
TGCCATTTATTATTTATAATTAATAATTATAATATATATACAATACGGTGATAGCCCCGAATAATATGACACGATTGGTTCTAGGGCATATCTCTAACAAGAACAAGAACCCGGTGGTTGCCAAGAACACGGTTATCGCGGCTGGGACTAGAATTGGACTGAACAGGACTAGAACAGGAGTGGCCATGATAAGAACTATGACCGTTCCGGTTAAGGTTAATCCTGATAAGAATAACAGCGTTACACCGATTAATTGCTGATGCCGTCCAGAACTTCGCCATCCGGCGAGAAGGTGGTGCTTTCTCGTACATCATCTGGATCGCATGTCTCGATCGATCAGCCATGATAGAATGCTATTATTGATCTGAATGATCGATCTAAAAATATTTCTATAGAATTATCTTCAAAGCTGCAAAGAAATAGGAGATTGTTAGGCGATAAGAATGAGAGACATGGAGATTGGAGTTAAGGTTGCATGGCACATAATGAGGTATTGGAGACACGTGGCAACATGTTAGAGCGCCATCTCCTCGTAGTGTGAATGGTGATCTGGAATCCAAGATGATGTCCGGAAGAAACTGCAGCCGGTGGTGGTGGTGTGGTTTGGCAGCTTTGCATATGGGAGTGAGTCGATGATAGAACGGCAACTGTCGAAGACTGTCTCGTTTCGGACCTTCGACATGTAACAGCCATTTGAGGTTTCCGGTTGGCGGCAACAGCTCATGATTTGTGATTCGCGGAACGAATAACGGTAGTAGTTTTTTAGCTATCCGTTACCCGTCGTACTCGTACGTATCTCCTCCCCACCACTCTTCTTGTGGTGGCTGCTATAAAATAATGGTTCACAAAGATATTAGTAAACTCTTTTTCTTTTTACTCGCTTTGAAAAAACTCTTCTTCTTTTTTTTTAATATAATTAAAATACAACTAATAATCTAAAAAAACACAAGAAAGGCCAATTTAGTATTAATATAATTTTTAAAATAAAAATTATTTTTTTATATAATAAATTTAAATGCAATTTATAATATTATTTGTAAACTATTATGTCAACAAATATTTAAATTTTTTAATATTATTCAAATATTGTTATTTAATATATTATATAAAATTTAAAATTGTTTTTAATTTTAGAAAACAATGTTAATGTTAAATTAATTATTTTCTTTGTTATCTATATTTTGATTATTATCTAAAAAGAGATTACTAATAGTTTTTTAAAATAAAAGTTCGGAGTTTAATAATTTATTTTTGTTTATTTTTTTAAAAAACAGGTAATTAACAATATTCTTTAAAATTACTAGTTTAATAATGTCTCTTTAAAAAATAATAAATTTAATAAATTATTTTAATTTAATATTTATATATATTCTATTTTTAAAAAAATAATATTAATATTAAATTAATTACTTTTGTTATTTTTTGTTATTTATATTTCGATTATTAACTAAAAAAAAGTTTAATAATATTTTTTTAAGAAGTTGGGTTTAATAATATATGTTTCGATTGATTTTTTTAAAAATAATAATTTTTTTTTGAAATTAAGAGTTTAATAATATATCTTTGAAAAATTAGGATGTTTTAGACAAAATATAAATACGGTTTTTGATCCACGGTAAATGCCACCAGCTGAAATTTTAGGGAGTAGCTGAAAGGTGTTGGGCTTCCAAAGCCCCATAAGTGTCGGTTCTCATATTATTTGTTCACAACGATTAACGTTTTTGTCCAATAATAATAACAAAAAAAAAAAAAAAAAGAACTACCCTGGATTCAGAAAGTGCGTCATCATCACGTGTGAAAGACAAGCGGCAAATCCCAACTACGTCCACTGACCGTGATATCACAGCCCCAACTACACCGTCTGATCAAAACAAAAAGAGAATCTAACCGGCAAGGGTCCCAACTAATAAACTTGCCTTGACATAAG
Organism: Trichilia minutiflora; assembly: GCA_035590515.1. Taxonomy (NCBI): domain Eukaryota; kingdom Viridiplantae; phylum Streptophyta; class Magnoliopsida; order Sapindales; family Meliaceae; genus Trichilia; species Trichilia minutiflora. Next base: position 9,780,715 of record JAVXUL010000019.1, read on the forward strand.
GTACTCTTGAGTATTAGTAGGGTCACGGTCAGTGACTGTAGGATCGCTCTTATTAAACAAAGAACAAATACAGCAAAGGCGCTCCTTCATAAAGCGTAAAATTTGAAAAGCTTCTTGAGCGGGATTGGACCACGTGTCTGTCCGTACGATTCGACCGTTGTGTGTAATGCGCATTGAAAAATGCCCCAATGGATCCGTTCCCTCCTCTGTCCCTCTCTTTCTCCATCAATCACTTTTTCTCTCTCCCTCTCTCCCTCTCTCCATCTCAATGGCCATCGCTGCAGAACAAGAGAAGGTAAACTAAAGAAATTATTTAGAAGAAAGTTTCACTTTGGATTTTGTTAGGGTTCTTGAAATATTTGATTGGAAATCTAGGGTTATCATGTTTTCATATTGTCGAAGTATTTGTTTTTTTTCTTAAACCAATTGGGAGTTTGCCGTTATTTTACTAACGGATTCTTCGTTTTGTTTAAAATTATTTCGTCGAGTTCTTGGAATGAAGGTACACTGTCTTAGATGGCTGAAGATTCTAAGCGTTTTCAGGATTTTTTCGTTTTCTTTTATTCTTAATTAAGAGATTGTTATCCTATATATTTTACTTTTATGGGGTTAATTTGCAAGATTGTGGTGAGGAGTCGGTTCAATTATGTTTTTATTTACAAGTGCTACTTTTATGGAATTAGCACTTGTTCCTGATATTACAAGTGCTAATTCCCGATCAGTATGCTCTTGATTTTATTTAAAGACTGGAATTTTGGACTTGGTTTTAATTAATGGGTTTTTTAAGTTATCAGATTTTAAAAAAAAATCAGCATGCTTTCCAAAATTTTATCATTTGTTTTAATTTTTGAAATGTGGTGATCTGGGTTTAGTTGATGTATTAGCTTGCATTCATATCTAAAAACCGATGATTTTTAGATAATGCTATTGTTAATTTTGTGATTATTTTTCTCCAGGCTTCTTCAGAGGTTTCAGCCACAGAGAAAAAAAGATGGACACTCAATGACTTTGATATAGGAAAACCTCTAGGAAGAGGAAAATTTGGTCACGTCTATTTGGCAAGAGAGAAAAGGGTTAGTTCGCTTGCATTTGCATTTTCCACATATGTAATATGTCTTTTTGAGAGAAAAAAGGACGGATTATATTTAGGGACAAGATTTCAATACAATTATCCCTTGGCTCCCTCATCTCATACCTCCTGGTTATTTAAATAGCTCTGGATGAATCCAAAATAATAAGAATTCGGATTAATGACAGTATCTGTTATTCATAAGTAGCTTTGGATCGATATAGATAGTTTGATTGGGGAAACAGTGTTTAGTGCTTCAGGGACATTACATCTGTCAACTTTAGTTGTTGTTTCTGTTGTTGAAGACTGGTTTTTATGTTGTGGGACTTATTCATGTCTGAAACGTTATTCTTTTGGTTGCTGAGAAAAATGAGAGATTGAAAAAGCAATAAAATCTAAACTTTCAGTATGTTGCCACCTCAGTTCATTATACAAAGTTATTCAGCAGTCTTTTTTACCTGGGTATTGTATTCTTGACAAATTAAAGATCAAGATCTCAATGGAAAGCTTTACTATATACTGTTGTCACCAATAAAGCTAGTGCAGAGTAGTGTGTAATTTATTTATTTTTAACACATGATTTACATATGTTAGCTGTTGTAACCTTTTTGGTATATTCTTGATTGCGTATGTGATGATAATTGTGTATCCAATCTGATCCTTTTTCTTTTTAATGAAACAGAGCAATCACGTTGTGGCTCTAAAAGTGCTATTTAAGAGCCAGCTGCAACAATCTCAGGTAGAACATCAGCTGCGAAGAGAAGTTGAAATACAAAGTCATCTCCGACACCCTAATATATTACGACTTTATGGTTACTTCTATGATCAGGTATACTACTTTCTCTCTAACATATTCATGTTGGTTGTTTAAGTGGAAAATTAGAGAGGCGTTATGATTATAATGCTTTCTTTTCTTCTTTTCATTAAATTGTTGCAGAAACGAGTTTATTTGATATTAGCATATGCAGCAAAGGGTGAATTGTACAAAGAACTCCAGAAGTGTAGGTTCTTCAGCGAAAGACGTGCTGCTACTGTAAGTTCTTTCTATCCCATTCTTATTCATTTCTGCTTCACTTCAGTGTTTTGAATTTCAATCCTCTTGACTTGTGGACATTGCCTTTTGAGTTTTTTCTCTCCCTACAACCTGTATTTTAGGTTTCCACTGGGTTTTCAGTCCAATAGTTATTTGTGTCAATTATGACACTCGGGCTGTTATGCTAACAAGATTGTAGAATGACCTGAGTAGAACGTGTCCTTGCCGATGACATGGTCTTCATTTTTAATGTGTGTGCATGTGTATTAACAGTATGTTGCATCATTAGCTCGGGCTCTCATATATTGTCATGGGAAGCATGTAATACACAGAGATATCAAACCAGAGAACCTGTTAATTGGAGCACAGGTGATGATTGACATTTACGACATTATGTGTTACATGGTTTTCAATTGATGGTGAAACTTGAGCTTATTTTGTTAATTTGGTTTTGCTTTATCAGGGAGAGTTGAAGATTGCAGATTTTGGATGGTCAGTGCACACATTTAACCGCAGGCGAACCATGTGTGGCACATTAGATTATCTTCCACCTGAGATGGGTATGGAAATAGTCAGTTGTGGTTGAAGTCTAAGGGATTTAAGTTTTTAAAGGCTTGCTTCATATATTTGTATGTTTATTCAGTCTGAAGCTACTTGAATAAAAATACTATGCAATTCTTAGTTATTTGAAAGTTCTTGAAAACAATATCCAATTCACCTCCCTTTTGATTTCTTACAGTGGAAAGTGTTGACCATGATGCTAATGTTGATATCTGGAGCCTTGGTGTCCTGTGCTATGAGTTTCTGTATGGTGTCCCTCCTTTTGAGGCCAAGGAACACTCTGACACGTACAGAAGGTAAGCATAAATAGCTAGTAATTCTTTAGAAGATGTAAGCAGATGGGCAAACTTGTGTGTGTCCTTCCTAAGGATTTTCTGGCTATCAATCACATGGTATTTTAAGGTGCAAGCTTTCTTTTGAATGGAAAAGGAAACAGCGTGTCTTATGATACTTTAATTGATCTTACTATTTTATAGGATTGTTCAAGTGGACCTGAAGTTCCCTGCTAAACCAATTGTGTCTTCTTCTGCCAAGGACCTCATTAGTCTGGTGAGAAGTCTTCTTTGTACTTGAAAAAATCTCGTTCATTTTAAATTGAATGATGTTTGATTTCTTCTTGTTACATTGCTATGTTGTTTTCTTAGAGGGAGATTCCTGAGCTTTTGTTTTCTTATCGTTGAAACAGATGCTTGTCAAGGATTCTTCACAGCGCCTGCCACTACACAAACTACTGGAGCATCCGTGGATTGTTCAAAATGCCGATCCCTCTGGCATCTATAGGGGTTGATGTCATTGATAATATTTTTCAAAATCAGGCAGTAGCACTGACAGAAACTATCGCAGGTCATTTCTGGTTAACTTTGTGACAGAAAGCATTCAATTTAAATATATTCCAACAAGACTAATACGGCTGGCTATACACACATATATTATGGCTATATATGGAAAAATGTGTCCAAGTTCTGTAGAAATTAAAACTACTGATTTGTTTAACTTTTTATATTAATTTGTATCTTGAGCATGATAATGTGATCCATCCTCGAGCAACAAATTCATTCTTACAATTTATTCACTTGCCCCAATTTAGCATTTTAATCAGAAGTATTCTGCTCAACACAATAACATTTACAACCAAAACACTTACGTAACAACAAAGTATTTTAAGGGTTAGAGAGGTCTTTGGCCAGTCTGATAACCAATTCAAAAAAAATTATAATAACAGATAGTTTAAGAAACAAATTTCTTAAAATTACATCAGCGAAAACAATGTTGCCATTTGACATAACAATTTTTCTACTCAGGTCGTATACACAGGTAGCCATGTAACATTACAGTACCAAAATCACTAAACGTCTAAATATCACTAACAATAACTAGTTCGAAGCAATCTCAGTGCAACTACATGAAGCTACCAACTGTAACAGAACATATTGGACAGAACAGTATTGGTTTTCCTCTCATTTCTGACTCATTTTGTCTTTGTACTTGGATCTATCCTCCTTGCAATTTTCCTCATCCAATAATTCAACTTTCTTTAATTTGGTGACCTCTTTGGGGCGTACAAAGCTGGGCTGGTTGGTAGAAGAAAGAAGTCTTGCCCACATCCTGTCAGTAATGACAACTTTGTTCTGCTTCTCAGTGATACGCTGCATGTAAAACAATGGAAGATGAAAGCTTCTGAGTTCCATTGAGTGATAGAACGGTTTAGACACCTTGCATAATGTCAATATTTTTTAAAAAGCTAACGTTCATTTGACCTAAGCTTCTGAGTTCCGTTTTTCATGAAATGAGATTTTCAGTTTCAAAAACAAATTAGAAACCAACAAAATGAACTCGTGTAACCAAGTGTTGTAACGAGTCTCCAAAATAGGAAGCAAAATTTAGAGACTTGGTAATTAAATTCCTTGGAAACGTATGTGAGAACATACATTGAAAGGAATGTAAGCATGTCTGCAGTTGAGAGGACCAACTGTGAAGCCCGTATACCCTGCCATTGCTCCATGAACTGCACTTTGAGCAAGGAGTGTGCAGTAGACATTGTCAGATGCATTGCTTGGAACAGCCCGAATCATGTATGTAGGATCTTGAAAACAAATTGTGTAGATCAGAATCTTTGGCACATGGCCGAATTTAAGAGGAAGCATAGCTACAATAAAGGCAAACACTGACCTATATATTTCAGATTAATAACTAGCTTATGCAGTTTGGCAAAATGATCCCTACACCAAAGGAAGAGAAGCGTTGAAGTTACGAAACATAGATTTCCGTAAATAGCCATCCTATGATAACATATTGGTATTAGTGGTGACAATAACTTGAGAATCTATAAAAGGATGTTCTAGACCACATGTAATACCTTGATCTTCTGAGATATCCATAGTCCAACATCTTGAAGAAGCTTGTTTCCCGAAGCATCTTGCTGGTCCATGGACTGCAAACTCTCTGAAAGATCCTGTCCTGCTCCTTCCGCTATAACAATAACCATGTGTCCATTTTCCTTGAGTCGTCTTTCAATCAATTGATAAAGTCCGCCTTCCCCTTCAAGGTAGAAAGGTGACTCTGGAATCAAACAACAGTCTACATCTCGGCTGGCAAGGGTAGCATACATCGCTATAAAACCTGCACTTGTAATTTCAAATAATACAAAGAAATGCTGAAAATGGTAAGCATTGAGCATATGAAAAGTGAGAGTGTAAATATTGAACTAATTACTTAAGACTGGCAAATAAGGTTCCATCAAGGAATGACCTGAAGCATATCAGAATATCTGAACATAGGTGCAAAACTCACCACTGTAGCGTCCCATGAGCTTCACAACTCCAATGCCATGCTCAATGCTTTCAGCTTCAACATGAGCTGCATTAATCGCTCTTTGTGCCTCTTCAACCGCAGTATCAAAACCAAAGGACTTGTCAATAACCTGAATCAGGATTAAGGCAATTTGATGAAGCTATATCAAGTTTTAAATACCTGATGAGTGTTTCAAGCAAAAGAAAAAAAGAGTAGGAACAAAATTAATTCAAAACTATGACAGGTGAAAAATAAGTACTGGAACATCATTATCAATGGTTTTTGGAATTCCAGCCACTGCAACTTTTAGGCCACGCTGTCTAATTTCCTGCAATATTAAAATAGCCTCATTTTACACAGGCCAACATTTGTAGAAGACAAGTTATATGGTTTGGCAATGACATCAAAACAATTGGTGACGCTGTGAATAAAATGATTAAAACAGATAGGTATGATTGATATAGAATTTGATCTAGGAACATTTGGAATATATCCATGGAGCCTAGGAATATTTTAAGCATGTATAATCCAACACATATATCCATACAGCATTGGGCATAAGCTCCACCAAGGGTATGACCATGTTATGGAGGTACAAGAAAATGTAAAGGACTTCAACAGTAAACAATAAATAAGGCAGTAGAAGGTGATTAAATCCAATAAGAAAGAATACGAATATTCATATATTTTCAACTGATAATTAAGAATAGATGTTGACAGTGTCAAGCAGGGGACAGCATAATATAGTAAACTAATAACTGAGCACTGCACAGATTTACTCGTTAATAGAACTCCTCACAAAGTGCAATTCTTCGGCAATATTAGTCAAATCACATAATACATGCATAAACATTTTCAATAAACTGTTGCATAAACTGATCGATCTGTAAGCAACATTTGAAAGTTATAACAGATTTCTAATATTCCAAATAATATTACCTCGTAAATAACAGATGCCCCTTTTAGAGTACCATCACCTCCGATTATATAAACCTGGATCATTAAAGTCATCATCAGAACTATGATGGGATTTTTGCTCCTACACAACAGCAAAATTCATAAGCCACCAGAATATTTAATTCAAAACTAATCATAATAATTGTAAAAAGAACTAATTAAAAAAAAATCCTAACTTCACAAACCTGATTAATTCCACGATCCTGAATGCTGTCAACTATCTTAGACTTATCATGGCCTCCTCGTGATGTCCCAAGGATGGTACCACCACGCTTATGTATGTCATTGACAATCTTAGGGTTTAATTCAATGGTGTTTCTGGAATAGAAACCCCTGTATCCTCCCTGCAAATGTATCAAACATAATCTGCCGGTGAGTGACAACCAAAACTAATTTTTTCTCTTATTTTTAAAAAAAAAATGATAAGCTTTACAAGTATTTTAAATTTTATACAAAATGGGACTTACTAACTTATTGTGCAACCTCTTCAACACTAGGCACTGCTCATTTACATGGTTATAATAGCTTCTTTCCCTTAGCAATATTCCCATAGTATTTAAACCTTAATTGCTACTTATAAGGCAATGAATTAATGTTAAAACAGTGACCTACCTTGTTTAATATCTTCTGGATGTCATATGATCAATATGCTGAAAGCATAGGTAACCAGAGAAAACAGCATTGGTGAACCTGTACCATGTACAAGAAGGGGTGTGTGTGGTGTGGGGAAGCAGTACTCTTAATAGTTTCAAAAGAAATAGAACGATGCTAAAACTTCAAGTATGTCTAAGTGTGCTACAGGGTTTATCCAAATCAAACAACAGGATGAACCACAAAGCAAGCATTGATGATCTACCCCATAGACTTACTTAAATTGCTCTTCTTGAAGCACAAAGGGAATGTTGTTCTTAGATTTAGGTTAAGCTAGTTTCCTTTGTTTTATTGCATGGTAATGCTACACTTATTACCAGAAGACATATATGCATGAATGCGTGTGCGGCACAAATTATTAGCCCATACCTTGCTCAAGCATTATTTTTTATGATACTAATTGACCTTGCATCTACTAATAGGCTACTCACATCTATTCCAAGAACTCTGGTGACGCCATACATGTGATAAAGGCCACATACAATTTCCCTGATCACTGTGTTGAGCCCAGGGCAAAGCCCACCACACGTTACAATACAAGCATGCACTTCACCTGGTTCAAAGTAGACCTGGACGGCATATCATAGTTCAGTACAATAAACATGTTTCATTAGTAATTCACACCATCTAGACAATATGAGAAAACCACCTTTTGGCGAGGTCCAGCACGTCGAAATTGTCTCCCTCTTGGACTATCTTTGTGTACAACTATCTATAAACAACAAGAACAGATTAAATCAAACTAAAAGATTAAGTACAAGAGAATCCTTCAAAAAATTGAAATTTTAAGTATAAATCACCTGTTGGGACACTGTATCAGCCACATTAACAAAATACTGTCTGCAGTGACAAATCCATATCGAGAGCAATATAAAAAATTGCAATACGCCACTGATCCATATGGACTTGAAGTTGAGAAAACAAATTAAATACTTACTTAACGACCGAATAAGCAACGTTGAATTGCAATGGATTGGGATAGGTCTGCCGTACAGACAAATAACTCAAATAAATAAATACACAGATAATAAACAAATTAACAACTACTCTAGTAAATTTAATTCCTGAAATATCCACTTACGTAGCTCTAAACAAAAAAAAAAAAATAAACATTTTCAAAATCAAAAGAAAACTAAACAAACAAGCAATCTCGTTTCGATTGATGATCAAATACTAAGCTAAACTAGACCAGCACTGATCCAATCGATTGAACCATATATAAAAGTACATCTATACATACACAAACAACTACCAAACATATAAGTATAGAAAAATGGCGAATAAGACAATACGTACAGGTAGATCAGGAATGTAATCAGTCAGGTGGGGAACATCTTCGAGCACAAAACCAGAGGAACCTTCCTCCAGTTTCAGCTGTAAATCACCATATTGCCCCATCACTTCTCTTCTCTCTAGCTCTGAAGAAAGTCTCTTCGCTTTTCACGGTTACTACAAATTAAACAACGAACTTAAGATTGAAATGTTACTCGCGACTTACGATTCTTAACTGGAAAACAGACTGATGCTTTGTGCCAGTTTAAGGGGATTTTATGGCAAACGGAGTTTGGTTTTAACAATTTCTTTTTTAAATTTACAAAGCGACGTCCTGTGGCTTTGCGTCCAGTTTTGAAATATGTTGCGATTTAACCAAAAATAACTAAACAGTAAAATCGAAATTAAAAAAATATCTACCGTAATAATTTTCAATAATAAATAGTCATATTTACTGTTTAATAATTAAAATATCACTTAAATCAAAAATAAAATTATAAAATTATCTTTAATTTTACTTTTTCATTTAATCCTAAAAATTACTTTATTTCACGTCAACCCAAATTCCCACTTCCTAACATCCTCTCCTTCGACGACCACACACAAATTTTGCCTTTAAATTTAAAAACTCACCAAAGTTTCATATCACAAATTTAAAGATCTTGTATATTATCTTATCAAGGTATATGTAATTTAATTTTTTTATTTTTTTTTGTATTGTGCGAGAAATTTTTTTACTGTAAAATATTAAAAAATAAAAGAAATTCGATGGAATTTGGTGGGAAAAGCACGATGGCTCGGTCCAGTGGGCTCTGGACCGCACCATCTACATTACACGTGGCGCCCATCGGGGGCGCCACGCGTAGTGTAGATGGCGCGCAGGACCGCGCCATCGGAACTATACGTGGCGCCC
>JAVXUL010000019.1:9808351-9819658 GCA_035590515.1 Trichilia minutiflora
TGTCTCTTTAAGGAGCCGATGAAGTTGGAAAATGTCAATATTCAGTGTTTTTTTGTTGCATGAAAGAAAAAGGAAAGTCTGTCTTTGTCTCTTTAAGGAGCCGATGAAGTTGGAAAATGTCAATATTCAGTGTTTTTTTGTTGCATGAAAGAAAAAGGAAAGTCTGTCTTTGTCTCTTTAAGGAGCCGATGAAGTTGGAAAATGTCAATATTCAGTGTTTTTTTGTTGCATGAAAGAAAAAGGAAAGAGAGCAAGGAAGAATAAGAGTGATGCTAAGAATTTAAGTTTTGATCTATCAATTCTTGGAGTATTTGGAATACTAAATACGAAGATAATTTTATTTTAGCTGGCATCAATTGCAAAATATCTGCATAACTTGTAGATTGGAGTTTGTAGGAAACAATTTAATTACTGAAACTCCATTGCATCTGTGTGTATCCCGGCTATGCATGTAAGAATTTCTTTATTGTTTTTAAAAGAAATATTAATGTCTTTTAATTTGATATGAATAGTGGGCAAAACATATTTCAGGGCTCAGGTGGTGTTACAGTGAAGAAGACCGGTGAGGCCCTGATCATTGGTATATACGACGAGCCTCTGACTCCTGGTCAGTGCAGCATGATTGTGGAAAGGTTGGGAGATTATCTAATTGACCAGGGTCTCTAATTGCTTAATAATGTCCTATCAACAATAGAGAATTATGGGGATGAAGGTGTTGATCTGCTTGGAGCATGGTTTTTCATTCTTGAATCCAACATATATCCTTTTATTCTCAAGACTTTTGCGTTGATTTATTACCGTGAATTCAGGAATACTATTACTATCTCAATCTGTGGGAGACTTGAGGTGGTTGTGAGCAGTTTTTTACGTGAGTGTAGTGTTATTGTTTATCGAATATGTTTGTTATGTTATGTTATTTCATTTTATTTTATTGTGAAATAGCCAATGGAAAATCGATTAATTTGTGCAGTCCATAATCCTTATGAACTCAAAAAAGGTAGGATTCAGGATGAACTCGGCCTTGCTCTTGGGAGCCCACGAACTACTTGGATTTTGTCATTTTGTAGCTCAGCCTGTTAATCTGTGAACTGAAAAGGAAATTTAGTCAATAAAAATGAAATGGTTGTTTTAACAATCGAATGTTTTGAGGATTTTGATTCCAGACCAAATAAGATGTAAATACGTTAATTATTTAATTGTGCTAATTGAACGGGTGGGGTTTACTATTTTAATTTTTTTTTTTTTTTTTTATTTCAATGAGTTTTACACTTTATTTCAAAATTTAATTCAATCAATTTGTTTACTAAATTTATCACATTAATTTGTGAGTAAAATCCGCATAAGAATTTGAATCTATATTGATGTTCGAAATTTAATTTTTAGTAATTTAATATTTGTCAAAAGAAAAAAAATTTGATAAGCTACTTTTAAAGAATATTTTATTAAAAATGGAAAATATTATCTTTACATTTTATTTAAAAAAAAATACCCATTTATTTTGCTATTCCATCTCTTTTTACAAATTCTGTTACTATTCCATTTTTTTAAAGGGACACTAATCAATCAATTCGTAATAAGCAACTCCTTTTGAAATCAGACCATTTCTAGAAAGCACGTGGTATTTGAAGATGGAGTGGCGGGCACAGATTGTTTTACTAGTTCTAGTTTCTCTATTTCTATAAATAAACAGGGAATGTTTACAGGGAATTAATCAAAAATAGCTACTGTTCATAGTTCATAATCAAAAATAACTAAGAGTTGGGTTATTTTTGATTACGGGTTTTAAACAGTGGCCATTTTTGCATAAAACCCATGTTTATAAGGGAAGACTAGGAGAAGAGGTAACAGAACTGCCAACGGAACGGAAGATCAATTCAAAAGGAACACGGCAACTCTCTTTCAAATATCAAATTTTCATCTGCAGTTTTATTTGAAGAGAAAGAAATGGGAATTGTGTCGGAAGCAAACAGTATGAAAAATTCGATTTTGATTGCTTCGCCAATTGAAGATCAGAAAGCGAAGGCAGCCAAAGAATGTGTTCAAGGTTTGATCAAATTAACTTCCATTTATCTCATTAATCACTCGGTTTCCATCATAGAAAATCAAATTTAATGAATTAATAAAAAATAATTGTCTAATCTTATGTTCCATCTGAGATATAATATTGAGTAATGATATGCAGAAGGCGTTCGGGCTGGACTTAAATCTGCGGCCATAGCGTGTGTTGTCAGCGCTGTTCCTACTGTAAGTTTTACTGTTATTATTATTACTCTTGATAATTCATTTTAGGACGTTTTGGCGATTTAAGTTGTTTTGAGAGAGACCAGTTCTGTTGTGCCTGTTGGTTGATTTATCATTGTTTCAAGCCAGTAGCTGGGTATGCTGTGAGTTTGAGGATTTAATAGTGTTGGATTTGGAAGCTATTAGTAGTTTTTTCGTTCGAGTGTTTTACTTGTTCTCCTATGTTTTGATGAGAAATGATACCTACACCAATTGCAAATGATGTGTTTGTTCATCAAGTATTTGGTGAAATGGTGTATGAATGATCTTGAAAATATTGAAAACATATCATTGATTTGATAAATGCCGTGCCGCATTTCAGAAGAAAATTCGGTATAATTTACTTTTGTTTTGAATCTTTTGATATGCTTTGGGTGGATGGAATTTACTGGGCCTTTACTTCAAACTATTATTTTGTGGAATTGACTTGTATATCATCCTACCCTTGCTCGAGAATCTTTGATGACTAAGATTTTGCTGCTTGATGAGAAAATAGAGAGTACCTTTTGCGGGCAGAATAATTTTTGGTAAAGGATCTACTCTCAAGAGATCTCTTGTGGTTGTACGTATATAGATGAAAGAAAAAAGGAAAAATAAAGAACCTTCCAGTGGAGACATTTTCTTCTGTCATTTTATTAACCTCCACTGGCTCTTGATGAGCTAATCTATATGTTAGCTATTGAACTCACTGGTTTTTCACTAACAGCTGGTTCCATGGTACTGGAAATAACTAGAAATGTGACTGCATTAGTTGATGTGAACCCCTTTACAAGAGAATGCATACTTGTATGCTGTTGGAGTCTCTATTTCAACATTCTGTTTGTTTCATTTCTGCTCTATTCATGCATGAATGACAGATCTGGCTTTTTCAATTGGTGTCTCACTTATTTCTTGTGTTATCAGCTGATTGCTGTTCGAACAGTTCCTTGGGCAAAGGCAAACCTTAATTATACTGGTCAGGCACTTGTTATAAGTGCAGGTACATTCACAATTTGCTAAACTTATAAGCTTCTGGTAATTTTAAGATCTTATTGAATATTTCTCACAGGAAACATAGTTGCAGAATTAATCGATTATTCTGTATGATGAAACATAATCCCAGTCATGATAATAAATGTTCATGCTGCCCATATACTGGTAGAGGTTTTTGGACTGGAAAAAGTTAAATGTTTAATATGTTTAATGGTTAACAGCGTCAATTGCTGCTTACTTTGTCACCGTTGATAAGACTATTTTGGCGTGCGCAAGGAGGAATACACACTACAACAGAACAGCTTGAGACTCTAGACAGGAGGCAGTGGTGTACATCGTTGGTAGTGAGCGCGGCACACGATGTTGCAGGTTCTCCTCTTTGTTAAAGATGAATGTATTTATATGTAACGAGACAAATTTTTTTTCTCCCCGTTCCAGTAATATGGAACTCTTGACAGTTCTTTAATTTCCTATTTCAGATGATTTCATTTTGTAGCCACTCTGTTATCATGTTGTTTTGTCAAAAATGTTTCACACTTGATGTTGAATTAACAAAATATTATTAATTACTTGGAGGATTAATCAAGCACAATTCTAGCACACTGATAGATATAATTAATTTGACTTTAACATTTCTTGTAATTGAAAAAGTTTTTTAATTCTACGTTAAATTCTGATTTTTGATTTTCAGGCCTCTTTCATAAATAAGCACTTTTGTTCTGTATTTCATCTAAAAACTAGTCACTAGGGTTTAAAAAATTACACCAACGCCTATTTGTTAGTTTATCTTAGTTTTAAAACGCTAAGCTGACATAAAAACCTCTTCTTGGATTTGTACTACATTATTCTGATTGAAAATTTTTTTCTTAGAAAAAACCTTTCTATTTATTTATAATTTCAAATTTAAATCACAATAAGCTGCATTTTTTAGATTAAAATATAGTATCATAATTTTTTTTAAAAATAATATTTTTATGAAATTTTTTTAATCAAATAATTAATCTATAATAAATTTTTTTAAAGAAATATACAATATCAGCCAAATAACAAGTTGATCTTTCTGGCTAAAATTTTTAAAGATAAATATAATTATAATTAATGTCACTAACAATTTGTGATTTTTAATTTAATTGTTATTGTATTTAGTAAAAAATTGCATTAGACTAGCTAGCATACCTTTTCTAATTAAGAGGACAATATTGTAAATTAAGTTATAACTAAATAATGGTATTGCAGTTTTTTTTAAAATAAGAATAAATATTATTAAAATAATTAGTATAAATGAATTTTTATTACTTTAATCCTGAAAATAGTAAACAAACTCCACTATTATACTATAAGCTAGCGAATGTAACAGTTGTTTTTTAGGCAACTCACAGCAAGCATTTTTTTGAAAATAATATATTTTCTCTTCGAGATAACATTCATTTATGGGTTTTCTGTGTTATTTATTCTACCACAAGGCATGACCAATAATTGATCATTAATACCCGTGTAAGAATGATGGTGATTCCGTATACTAAACCACATCAATGAAAGTAACCTTTTATTACTTAGAATGAATGATATCTAAACACAGGTATGTGTCAAAAATTGTAGGTTGCACTGGCCAACTTCAGAATGCATACCAATTACATTGGCAACAGCTTTTGCCGTCTCTGATCCGTTACTGAGAGCAACACCTAGAGAAGCGAACTCCAGCATCTCAACATCATTTTCCCCATCTCCAAAAGCTGTTATCTGAAGGAAGCAAGTTTGACATAGATTATAGTTTCAAAGTTAGAGCTTATAAAAGTTCCGACTTCACTTGGAAGATATAAGAATTAGTATCGGCAACACCTCAGTAAAGAGGAAGATTAGAGAACAAAATTCATGTAAAAAAATATCCAATTCAGAAGCATCTGAACAACTTAAAGAAGCAATTCTTTATAAGGATACATTCTGATGGAAATTATTATTAATGAAGATGAATATTAGTGGACACCTCCTTTGCGTCAACACCCAAATTGTCAAGCAGCGTCTTCACTCCATTCCCCTTTGATGTTCCAGGGGGAAAGATTTCAAGCATGTCTGGAACAGCTTGGACAACATTGGCACGATCTCTTGTTGCTTGCGGCCGTATGGTAGTAGCAACTCCTTCAGCAGTGTCTGAAAAAATGGGCTTCTGCAATTCCAGAAAGATACATATCCAATAAGAAACAACAAAAAGAACGACAATAAATTAATTATTTGAATTGGAATTTTGCTTCAGATCATAAGAAAAAATTATTAGGTCAGACAACATTTCAACATGGTATTTCCCAAGAAAAAATATTCACATGCCAAGAAATACATGATACAGACATACATAATAAATCCAATGGCCAAAATTTGTACACAAGGAAACACAGGAGATGTAACAAAAACTTGCATTTTATAGTGGTACTTTGAAACTGTAATCCTTTGATAAATGTTCTGATGAGAAAACAGTTGTCTGATCTAATCACCAGAACTTAAAACTTAACTAGTATGCAGGTTTTCCTCTCTTTTCAGCATTGCTTAGTGCAAATAACTAATTAATGATAAGGGTACATCCTCATAATAAAAAGCGTATATACTATTGCCTTTCCATTCTCATTTTGAGCCATACCAGTATGTCAGCAGCAGTCAAGAGATCCTCAACCGAAGGTACAATCTCAGCCTGAAAAGATTTTTCATGAAAAAATTGCTCATAAAAAAGTAAGAATTAAAATTTGGAGAAAGAATTTTTATGTACCTTTGGCTCATGATATATAGTATGCAATGTATCAACAAGCGGATGATCGAATAGAGTCAAGCAACAATCTTCACTAAATGCGATAACGAGAACCTTGCGCTCCAAAGAGTACAAACATGCCTGCATTTGACAGCTGATAACTTACGTTTTATATGGGAAAAAATCTTTCAATTTATGCAAAAGAATCTTGCATCCCTTGTCTTGATGATCAATGACTATCCACTACTTCATTTGCCACCTGGAAGCACCAATGATGAAAAGAAGATACTCATAATTTACTCTTTTCTCTCTGCATCTGATTTGAAAGACAAGATTGACAGATCTACCAGAACCCGTAACTGCCCGGTTCCCATCCTCCTACAACTTGACCTACCCAGAGGCAATGCCATCTGATGGTACTTGAAGCCAGCAAAAACGCTAAATCCTGTGGCCCCCGAGAAACATTAGTTCATGTATAATACTTTGAAACAGCAATCAGCAACTGAAACATGATATCACCGCCAAGCCATAGGGCGGGCAGCAGTTCAATTAGTCATATTTATGAGGCTTGAGCTGGAAATATTGATATAGTTCATTACAACTTACTACAAAGTAGCAAATGGCCATTGCCTGTGATACAGAAAGAGATGTAGCACCAAATAGGAACGGTAGAAAGGGAAAAAAATTAAAAAAGAGGAGAAAATATAGAAGAAAGATACAACCAATATCTATATTCAATAATATCCGAGTCTACCTTCAGAACCAAAACTAACACCGTAATTACGGAGTCATACACCTAAACAAAAGAGAACAGTATCAACTTAATTCCTAATCAAACAATAACAATGAAAACCCAGGAAAGAAATCTACTTCCAAAACAAAAGCAAAAAAACTAAAATAGTAACCCAAACATGACACTAATAAGAAACTAAAGCCTAATAAATAAGATTAAAAAGAAATAACAACAATTTCCAAACTACTGTAGCATATTCTATGTCAAAATGATACTTACAACTAACTGCAAAGTAGTAAACGGCCTCTATTTGTGATGCATAAAGAATTCTATCAACAAGACAAGAGACAAAGCCTAGACAGTTTTATATAAATTGTTCACATAAAAAATAGCTGAAAATTGTATCCTCATTGAAAATAATCTCAATAAGAGTTGCATATAAATACATACATATTACCTCTGTGCAGACAACTCGACCTAAATTTCTTCAAAAAATTTCACGGCCCAGTCTACCATAAACAAGCAATCCCTCAAGTCAAGTAGAAATACTCAATAAGAGACAATATATGATAAATTAATAATCTATATATTATGCAAACTGAAAAGTAAAAATATTGCAAGCAAGAAACCAGCAAGGAAACCCCAGGAGAGAGTTCTGAAATAATGCCATCTCTACCAGCTAAACCAACCATTTTCATAATATTTATCACAGCTGGACGAGTCTGTTTCACAATTTCATCAACAACTAGTAATTTAAACCTTGATCAAACAAGCAACATATCCAACATAAAGGGGGAAAAAGAAACAAAAAAAAAATGCAGCAACTTTTCAGTGAAAAACTGGACTAATTGAAAAGGCAAACCTGAAAAGAATGAAAATAGATTTCATTTCAACATAGTAATATAGAGAGACACCTCTAGAACAGAGTCCTAATTTTCGACAAAAAAAATAAAATAAAATTAGATCCTATGTGTTCTTACTTTACCTGTGGCTATCACCACTTTCACACCTCTGGAACGTGCCTCCTTCAAAGCTTTTGCAGTTGTGAATGAAATTTGACTTTGGCTGTTTAGCAGTGTACCTACAATTGTATAAATAATAACGAATCACCAAAAAACATTTCGGAAAAATAAAGAAAGTTTCGAAGACATTGCAGGTGGAATCTCACCATCCCTATCGTAGAAAATATGGCTGGCTTTTGGTTTATAAAATCGAAGACTGACTTCTTTCTTCCTTCTTTTAACATTTCATCTGTTAAGATTTACTGACTCCAACTTTTATACAGTTACTATGACTTCAAACTGAATAAAGGGAGTATGCAACCAATTAAAAGATCTGTAGGATATTATTACTATCTGAGTTATCAATGTGAAGACTTGAATTTGTTTCAGAATCATATGCACTCTGAACCAGGACTTTTCCTTTCAACCAAGACTTCTTAAAAGAAACCCCTCTTCCTTCTCCATCTCTACTTCAGCTTCTTCACTAGTCTCATGATCAAAACCCAAAAGATGCAAAAACCTGTGAACGTACAAAGATCAAGAGAAGCTCCATATATGTGTTACAGGCACAAAATACCATAGACAAATAAAAAGTACTATATACTTCAATAGATCTATTAGCTAACAATATACTTCAACACGTCCATTAACTACATCCTGTTCACTTTCTTCACACCTTTGGAAATCTTGGACCAATTGATTTCTTCCCAACACATCTTTCTCCACACCGCCCTAAATCCAAAACATACAGACACACAACCTTTTGCATGATATAAAGGAAAAAAAGAAGCTGCTGGCAAACCCCATCCTGTTGACAAAATCACTGACTTCAAAGTTATTGGACCAAGGCGATCTCCCGCAAGTCTTTCTTGCTTAATTTTAGAGCAAGAAGCAGAACTGGCCCTTGTTCTTGCAAGAATTTTTAATTCACGAGTTTTACGGTGGGACTTATGTCATCACAAATAGAGACTAAAGCAATGTCGTTGTATTTCTCCAGAATCCTACATGGCAAAGCATAAATTGAGCGTTTGCTGCTCTTAGCAAAAGAGACAATTTGTATAAATTGAGCATTTGTTTCTCTTAGCAAAGGGGCCGATTTGTAGTTTTGGAAAAAGAGACATGGTGAACAGCCTGCGACTTGATTCTTTGAGATGTCATCCTTTCCATCATGTACAATTTCTTCAGAAATCAACTGAAACCATAAAAGCCCTACTGTTCCTGTGGTATATACTGGATTCATAACAAAGAAGAGGGACTAAAGAGACAAAGTGAAAATGTAAAAACTACTGAATTTTTAACTAACCATGAGGATGCGTATTTCATCATGAAGTGAGTGCCCTCTTTCCTCTACTAGTCTTGCAGCAGTTTCAACAGAAATTACCATGTCACCTAACATTAGCTGCAAAAAAAGGAAAGCACATAGCTCATGTGGCTGGACTCAAGAAAGATTCTCTGATCACAAGATAGGATACTAACAATTGGAAGTTTGAGTTCAGGGACATGTTGTGACCTGGAGAGAATGTCAGTGGCATGATCCTGATCCCTCCATTCTTTGTTAAGCTTATGCATGAACTCATCGTTGCAAAGGAGTATAGACAACTCAATGCTTTCAAAACTACCAAGGTCTTCTGTGGCAGTATCTCTTGTTTTATATGTTGAATCTCTCAAATCATCAAATGCCAACTTCATCAGCATTGGCGCATTAAGGCAAAGCATTTCTGCAATACTCTGCAGCATCTATAACAGAAAAGGAAAGAAAAAGATAAAATATGAAATAATCAATCATATTTGAAACACAGCTCTCTACAGTTCACACAACATGTTTATTCTATACCAATAATGTTTATTCATAGGTTTGTGACAAATCTGCCCCATCCTTGGTAAGAATTTTTTAAACTTGTAGTCGCCACTACAGTATGTATTGGGATAGCAAACTCAATTACAGGGACACACATTGAACAATACAAGGAAATATATACAAATGAGATTACTCATGACCAGATATTTTTCAAGACATTGGTGCAACTGACAAAACAAAGCCACTAAAAACACCTTTTTTTTCAAGTTATCAAACACGCTGTTTTGATGACATCATCAAATTAACACAAAACCACTAATTAAAGGCATTTAAGCAGGTTCAGTACTCCATTCTTTCAGTACATCAAAAACGGTACAGTTGTTGATATCTAACTTCCAATCTTCTTTACACAATGTTAACCACTTATCAATCTAAGCTTAAAATACTTCTGCCCCTGTGCCATTCTACTGTAACCTTTACTTCAAGGTTCACAACTTAAATCTACTCAAATTGGAATTCATAACAAGAGATACAATGATAATTAAAACATTGAATATCTGCATACAGAGAGCTAAGTAAATATGTACCAGGATTTCGGGGTCATCAGGCAACTCGTCTTCGATGGAAACTCTGACATTGAGTTCCAACCCCTTTTCCTTGCTCTTTGGTACTCGTTCTCAGTACGTTCTCCTCCGCTCTTCCACATAACACGTGTAATCTCCCACCGAAAATTGAAGACTTCGATGAAGAAGACGCGTGAAAACGGTGAAGGAGAGTGAACGAAGGTAATAGCGGGTGAGGTGCGGTGGATAGGGGCAGGGGTGGCCCGTGCAACGATACGCGCCATTGAAGAGTAGTAGTAGTTTTGGTTGCGGAAGAGAAGAGAAAAGCGAGGGAGCATGTAGGTTTTATAAGGAGAAGAAATTTGAGTGTGGCTCGGATTGTTGGTTGCGCTGCAGACTACTGATTGTGTTGCCTTCGGCTTGTGATGGCGACGTTGGAGAAGAAGGATAGTTCAAGCTTGGAGCCAGTGGATTGTGATTGAGTCACGATTAATCGGAATCAAAACTACCTTTCGATAGGTTGTTCATATGCTATCAGGCATCAAATTGCTGTATTATTAAATCAATTTTTGTCTACTTGTGATTCATGCTAAGTGATTCCCTCCCTGGATATAATTCGCATACTATTTCTTCTGTTAGGGACTGACGTTATTCAATTGGTTAAAACAGTTTCAAACTGGTGGTCTTGAACAACGAGATTTTTCTATCTTCATCGGCTGTATCTTCCTGTATGTTTGAACTTATTTGGTATTTGTGTATCCGTATGTGCGATCAATAATTGCCTTTCTTTTTTCTTCAATTCTTTATCTACGGTGTGGTGCTTTTAGGTAAATGGCTTCTTGTTGTAGATTGTTAGAGCTTGGATCATTGACCCGCCAAAGGTGCTACACTGATCAGATGGTGGAGGATGCTAATGCTGTTATTTTTACTTTTGGGTCTTAACGCTTGGGGTAAGGTTGATTCTTTATTTGATCTACTTATTGTTCAAGGGCTGTTTTCCTTTGTTTTGTTTGCAGTCCTTTCCGAGATTCATTCGGAATCTACAAATTAATATGTATTCAGTGTTCTTAAGGTCTGAACTTTGCTTAAAGGATAACACTGGAAACTGACGTTTTAATATGCAGCACTTTGGAAGCATAGTAATGCAGCGGGAATTATGCAAAATTAACCACTGTTCATAATGGTTAATCAAAAATAACCAAAATGAACAGGGCCGTTGAATTTGG
>JAVXUL010000019.1:9819758-9886243 GCA_035590515.1 Trichilia minutiflora
TTTATTCTCCTCTGAACCACAAAAGGGAACTCAAACTTAAAAACCATCATCTGATAAGTAAATGATAAGACAACCTGAACATTAATTATACCTAGAAGCACCAACATTCAATCACAGTTTCAAAATTATACAACTGAGCCCCATAGAACATTATATAAACTAACTGAACATATACAGAAAATGTAATTTGAAACAACCGATTTTAGAGTCAACAAAACAAATTAGCAGTAACAGTTGGCACACATCAACGTAATGATTAAAACTATGAGTTGGCACTCAAGATTGTAGCTCACAAGGACTCTAGTGTGCCTCTTTGAACTAAAAGGCAGGTGATCAAACTTCAAACATCAATTGCAGCTCTTCCTCTAATAAGCTAAACTGTGGAATATGTCCAATGAACTTTCAAACATTAGTGGTCATAATTTACCCGGGGCTGATGAATACATTCTATTCATTATTGTCCAATTAATAGATGGTCAAACTAGAGACAATAAAGAATTTCTTCACTCACCGGAAGATCAGAAAGTAGACATCTGGAGCACCTTAAGTCATAGAGGCATAACTAATAGATAAGATGGTTCAGGAGCTTAAGTACCAAATTCACCAATTTCATTACCAAAACCTAAGGACATTTTTAATATCCTCAACTTCCAAAGAGACCAACATATGGACCATTTCCAAATGAGGATGGCTCAGTAGCTAAACACTTCTCTATCTTCTGAATCTATGGTACCCAAGAAATCAGCAGACTTTTGCGGGGGGTGGGTTTGGGGTTAGGACAGGTTGGGTTGTGTTAGAGACAAAGAAAAATGTTTTAATTAATGCAAAAAGAAAGGGGGTACAAATGTATCCATGATTCCATAGATAACTTTAGCAACAACATTAAAACTAAAAATGTATCCATGATTCAATAGATAACTTTAGCAACAACATTAAAACTAACATGATCTCTTGAAAAATATTTTCCTCCAACAGCTTGATGTACTTTCAATCTTTCAAAAAGGAAAGGATTAGGGTGATCAAAGCAACAACAGCTCATGCTGCAAAAAAATCTCAAATTTCTTTTGCGCAGTTTAGCAAATTTATTTAAAACAATTTTGTAGTCATTTTTCCAAGCACTCATAGTTTAATGATCAAATTAAAGAATTTACTACCTTTTACATAGGATTCGAGTTGGGACCAAAATTTTTTATTACTTGAAACAAGTTATCACTTTAGACAGTATCACATTATATAGGTTTTACTATAATTAATTGACAAAGATGAATGGGAAAGATTTAAGTAAGTTCATCTAAAGATAACTGGAGTGACATTGCTACCTATAATAAGTACATTTCTGACAGATAAATAGAACCTAAAACATTTTAAACCAGCTTATTTACCAACCAATAACATAGTACTATGAGGGAAATTTAAATCAGGCCTAAAAATTGACAAAACCAAGTATTAAATAGAATAGTCCCAAAATATTTTTGCTCACCATCATGGTCAAACACCACCTGCATGGAAGAAAAAGGAACAATAAACTAATAAGAGGAAGTCCTATTGAAAAGTGAGAAAGAAATTAAAAACACCAATGAAGAAAAAGAATTACAAGAAATGAAAGAACTGGGACAATCTTACATAGATCATAGCCATCAAAAGAAAGTCTAGGAAAAAGGGGAAAAGAACCTCTTTTGCTACATTTCAGCTTGAAATGCAGGTGTTAATCAAAGAAATAATATTATGAATTTTAATAAAATCAATGAATCTGTCCTCTCCCATGCTTGTGAATTATGACAACCCAACGAAATTCAGAATGTGTAGTTAACCCAAGAAAGGGTACAGAATGCTACCTAGAAGTCAAAGCATCTAAACCATATCTAAATCACTTTCATGCCCATGTTTGCTTTCATTATTTACAATGCAGTCATAAATCTAAATTTTATAGGGAAACAAGAAACACAAACTCAAAGGAAAAAGTATCATACCGCTACATGTGAAGGGATAAACTCCAAAACATCAATAATCTGCAGGAAAGCAAAACAACCAGAAAACCTTAGACATAAGAAACTTGAAGTAACCCTTGAATGATTAAATTTAAGGCCTATCTTACCATGCTGTTTCACTGAATAGAATTTACATCAAGAAACTAACCAAAATTTAGAAGGAAAGTGAATACAAAACAAAAATGTTGTTAACAGAAAATACTTTTGCAGTTATTCAAATCTTTTTATCAAGTCAAACAATCCAAAAAGAAACAGGACCAAGGAAATAATTGATGTATAACAAGCTAAGCTAATTTTAGAATTATTTTTATTCTCCTTATTTGAATTTGATTTTATTTTTTTATTAGAGTCATGTCTGGAAAACTTATTTTCGTTCTTTTCCCTTATTTTTAGTTTTTTCTCCTTTTCTCTCTAATTTTTTCCCCTTTCTACTATTTGTATCTGGTGCTACATTAATAACATTCCAAGGAAATGAAATAACATTATAAGATAAAATAACAAGTAAATAACATTCTTAGATACCATAAAGCAAATATAGTAAGACATGTGAACTCTAAACTCTGCATCTACATCTGGCACAATATATGTAGTGTGTATCACAAACAATCCAAAACGTGTATCACAGTAAATCTTTCATATTTGATAACCAAGGAAGAAAATGATAAATTGTTTTTAATAAATCAGTTTTATTAACATTGAAACAAAAAATGAGCTACGTAAAGGAAAATCAATGCCAGAGAAGAACAATTGTTAATCAAAATGAAAGAAGTCATCAGATAACCCTAGAATATGTTCTGTATCCCATAAAAAATAAATTTTCTACCCAATATTCCTTTAACTGCAGCTGCTACTCCATTATATAAAATTAAGTCTTATCATCATACAGTAAATAAAAATATTATAGAAATACCATGAACCTCCAAAAGTAAACATCACTCACAAGAGATAGAGCTGAACATATAGTTAAAACCCAATCTCCATTGCCATCAGCATGTGATAGATGACCATGATTCAACTTTGCTGCTCACAGTCAAAAGAAGATAAACTAATGATTAGGGGAAATAATTTTCCTATCTTTTCACACCACTTTCAAAGAGAAGTAGAATACCAGTAAAAAAGAGCAAAGGATTAAAAGATTATGAATTCCCAGATAAATAAACACACAGTTAACCATTGTACTCTGGAAATCCTACACAAACCCCCAGTAAAAATTATGATACTATTCTAAAAATATAAGATTCAACTTGGCTGATTTAAAGGACAAATCTATAATCTTCCCCTGCTTTATTCATAACACGAGTTTCTGTCTCAATACTTGTCTCCCAAATACAAAGAAAAGTACAGATAATCAAAAATTACAATTAAAGGAATACAAGGGTTTATCAGTCTTTTAAATTTTATACATATTGCACAAGTTACAAGACTCAAATGCCATAAACATAGAAGTGCGGGCATGAGATATATGTTTGATTGAAACAGAGGAGCCTGTGGGTAGGTTATAGTAAATTTCATTAAGGATTTTTTTATTTATCGTAAAAATTTAGAAAATATGGATAAATGATAAATTATTGTTTGCTCTTTGTCGATTAATTCACATATATTCTTTCCTTAACAAAAATAATGAGTTGTCCCTAGTCATTCCTCCACAGTTGCCTCTAATACTACTTTTTAAGCCAACTATGTGATTCAAAGTTACGAATAGCAAGCTCATCCATAAATGTTTTCATAATTTTATGAAGAAAAAATTATCACAATAAAGCATTTTCTGAGTTGTAAAAATATCAAGTTCATTGTTTTTAATTTCAAATATTAAGAGAAGAAAAATGCATCATATAGATCCTAAGAGTTTCAATCTATTAGATAAGAAGATTATACTATTCACTCCATAATATTCTACTATCAGACAAGGATATATCCACACCATTCCAACCAACATGTTCAGATAACGTTTCCCCTTTTCTATTCTTTAATTTTTTGATAAGAAACAGATCACATTTCAGTATTACAGATACAACTTACCACTTAAAAGAAACACGACAAAATTCAATTTCAAACTCAACAACTCATTTGACATTAATCAAGAGCAGAATGGCACAACATACCCAGAAGCTTGTAGTAAGCTCTATAAATGATTGATGTGCCATCAATGAGCATTACTCTACCCTTTGATGGTGTTAAGTTTACTGCTCTTTCTTCAACCTTCACTGAATCAATTGGCTCTAGGCACAATGTTTGTTCACTTCTAGAAGTAATTACACCACTGTGGAAGCTTGCATGACCAACTCCATGAGCAGTCTTACTCAAAGTTAGACTGCAGTAGCCCTAGGAAACAAAAAGCACATCCAAGAATCATATCAGTCAATAGTGGTATGCTAGTTACCTCCTCAAGAAAAACTGTTAGACATCCTATATTTTTTTTTCCTCTTTTTTTGAAGAAATAAAAGAATCTTTGTTTATTTTTTTATCTAAAAATACAAAAAGAGTAAATAACAATATGTTCACAAAACCTAAGAACAACCTTAAGAATCAGAAAAAGGATTCAAACAGTATAAACTGAACAAACTACTAGAAATCTAACTTTTTTTTTTGAAACCCGAAAACTCCGACTGCCAGCCAATGCCCCGGAAGACTCCGCCAGGGGGACCCAGTCCCTCGACTGCCTTTGAGCAGTGTCACCGAGACGGGGCCCAGGCCCTTAACCAAACAGGCGCCCAACTCGGCCCCCTGGCAGGCGGTACCAAACGGTCAGATAAAATCGGGGCTGCACCAGGCTCTTACACCTGGATGCACTCCCAGAGGTTCGAACCCAGGACCAGCACGAATGCCCCCCCAGGATGGAACCACCAGGCTACACCCAGCAGGTGCTAGACATCTAACATGTATAGACTAAACACAGAACAATATATAAAAACATCCTTTACAATTTTCAAATCCTAAAAAATTTTAATTTTGCAATCCCAAAACAATGCATTGAAACAATCTCTTGAAATCCTATATAGCAACATAGAGGTATAAGAAGTGATTTCATATTCAAACAGAAATAGGGCGGCCAACTAAAGTAATAACCCTTCAAAGATTTATGAATTTTGTTTAATACTATAATTGAGAGTTACCATTGTTGATTGGAAGGACGAAGAATAGGCTGGATCATATCTCTTGATACTAAACAAGTTGTTTCCAACACTATGAGACCTTGAGAAATTTCCAATGAAATTGAAACTTCTCCGAAAAGAATGGATGCGAGAATGCAAAGACTGCATATGTGCAATATATTTACAGCAACCGCCTTATGACATGGCTTGAAAAAGAACCTCCAAAGATTGCACCTTGAATTCCAAAGCCAGTTCTCACATGATAAGATTAACATGAAAATTATAGTAAATGTCAGCATAAACACTAAAAAATACTCATTTCAGTCAATGGCCTTGGCAGAACTCAAGGGTAGACGAAAGAAAACTAAATAGCTTCATTAATATTGTTACCTAATTAAAAGCCACAACTAGATCACCAAGAAAAGAGCATCTACAAAAAAAAATTCATGAGTAATGTATTAATACATCTAAAGAAATATTGAAATTCCCCAATCTTAATTTTTCACAATCACGTAACAGATCAATCATGGCAATGGACTATCAATACAATATATCATAGAAAATCCAATATTGCAACTAAATAACGAAAAAAAAAGAGTTCCAAGTTACTTTCATTTATCAGGAATCAAAACAACCAAAATAACTGGTTTCATTTTTTTTTTCCTTCAGATTCCAATTCCAAAATTTTGTTATCATAATTAGATAGTAAACAAATTTTACACAGTCAAATAGAATTTCAAGCAATGTTGATTCTTCGCTATATGTCGATATCAAATAGTCAAATTCCAATTTCACAATAACTAACACTTTTATTACCAAGAAACTAAAACAAAATGCAAGAAAAGAAGAAAAAAAAAACTAAATAATGTCGCTAAACAACAGTATCGAGCTTCAAACTAGGGTAAACTTCATACTATACTTGAGAACAAAAACCCTAAATTCGTTTGCATGTCTTCGAGATTAAACTGAAATGATTAAATTTACGGCAATAATCAAATGGATGAAAACAAACAACAAAAGGTAAACTAACAATTGAAGAATACATACAAATTTCATAGAGAAACAAAAAATTATCGCATACATTGATTATTGCAAAGAGCAATCGAGTGAACTGTTGCCCGCCAAAACAAGGGATTTGGAGAATGTTCTTATCTTAATGGCTGTGCGGCTCCTCTGACAAATATCAGCCGTCGGATTAAAATATGGGATAATAACATCTAGGTGTCTAATGATTTACATTTTTATAAATGAAGACATAATTTATACGTATGTGCAAAGTAGATCCTCACTTCCATTTATTGAATAAAATTATAAACTCACAACTTATAGTCTTGTTACTTGTTTTCTTGTAAGGAAAAAAGAAAAAAACACTTCGTCAAGCTATTTTTATAAGACGGACTGATAAAATTGAGTTACATAGTTTAAATTTTTTTTCCTTTGATTATATTAATTACTGTTATAATTAATTATTTATTTTATATAAATAATAGAGAAGCATCCAAGGAACTTAGAACAATTCTGTGCAAATTTTCTGTGGACTAAAAGGTAACAGGAACCACCCATGTAATACTTTCATCTTTCCTAAACATAATAAGTTGAAACGGTTCTCGATATTCTATAATTCTGTTAAACCAAAAAAACAATAGGAATTAATTAAAAATGTCCAAAAAAGTTTACAATAAAAATTTTTAATCAAAAATTAATTAAATCACTGTTTATAAACAAAAAAATTCTTGAAATCAAAGGAGAAAAAGGACTTTGATTTGACGTTTTAGGGTGTCACATCGCACTCTTAACACGTGACGTTCTTTAAAAGCGTCACGTGGCAAATTCATTTTAATTTATTTAAAAAAAAATTTGAAAATTAAAAAAAAAAAAATTAATAAATTTTAAAAAATGACACTCTATGTTAATTTTTTTTTAAAAATTTTAAAAATTAATAAAATATGAAAATATAATTAATGAAGTCAAATATTAAAATATTAATAATTTTTAATATAGTAAAAAAATAATTAAAATATTAAAAAAGTGAAAAAAATTTTAAAAAAAATTAAGTAATTTTAAAAAGTAGATATAATTTTTTTAATTTAATATTTATAAAATATAAAATATTAGATTTTTATTAAATAATATTAAAATTATAATATTTACAATAACCCAATTTAATATTATATAATTGAATATTTATAATAATTAATATAATTTTTAAATATTATATTATATTAGAAAATATGATTAATATTAAAATTTAATTAATGAAATAATTAATATTAGAATTTAATTAATAAAAAATAGATGTTAGAATTTTATTTGATAATTTAATGTAATTAATTAATTTTAAAAAATGGCACTCTATGTTAATTTTTTAAAAAATTAAGTAATTTAAAATAGATATAATTTTTTAATTTAAAATTTATAAAATATAAAATATTATATTTTTATATCTACTTCTTTAAATTACTTAATTTTTTAAAAAAAATTTTAACTTTTTTAATATTTTAATTATATTATAATATAATAATTATATTTTTACTATATTAATTTTTTTTTAATATTTTAATATTTGACTTCATTAATTATATTTTCATATTTTATTAATTTTTAAATTTTTTAATATTTTAATGATATTATAATATTTTAATTATTTTTTTACTATATTAAAAATTCTTAATATTTTAATATTTAACTTTATTAATTATATTTTTATATTTTATTAATTTTTAAATTTTTTTTAAAAAAATTAACATAGAGTTCTATTTTTTAAAATTAATAAATTATATTTTTTAAATTAAAAAAAAAATTAATTACTTAAAACGAGCGTGCCACGTGGCGTTCATCGAGGACGCCACGTCGCACTCTCGATGATGCTTTGAAGCGCGCCACGTGGATTCTCGATGGCGTGCTCTAGAGCGCCATCGAGAGTGTGACATGACGCCCTCGATGGGCGTCACGTGGTTTCTCGATGGCGCGTTCTAACGGGTGCTCACCTCACTAAATCTACTCCTTTTTCTCCTTTAATTTTAAGAATATTTTTGTCCATAAATAATGATTCGCGTTATTTTTAATTAAAAATTTTTATTATAGATATTTTTAAATTTTAATTATAATTAGTAGATATCTTTTGTTAATTCCCTCAACAAAAAATTGCACGAGGGTACAAGGATAGATTGATATAATATTGATAAAATGCTCACCTGTAACCTAACAGATAACATATATTAGGTAATCCGTTTTAGGGATTAGTAATTTATGTATTCAGTGATTTTAGTACTGAACATTCTCAAAATTGATACTATTAAATCAGGTGAATTTAATAATAGATGCCTGTTCGTATTTCAACCTTCCTTCTCCTTTCAGAACTTATTCAAAAGAGAAGAGAATTCAGGAAAAGGTGGTGTTTATTTTAGTGTTTTGATTATTGTTTGCAGGCGGTGATTTTGTCTTGAATTCATGAGCCCAAAAGATTCTTAAATCGAGAATGGTAAGGTTGGCTTGGTAACAGAAAGAAGCAGCAGAATCTGTCCTTGTACTGATGTGTGTATATATTATATATATATATAATTGCATTCACTAACAGCAGGGATAATTATGTCGTTTTTTTTCCAAGCTATGTCCTTAAATGTTGTTTTGTCAAACCTCAGGGACCAAAATGTTGTTACTCCAATATTAAATTATTAACTTTAATACCATCGAATTCCAAAATCCCTCCTCTTAACGCTTCCCTAGCCCACCAAAATCCTCATCCGTCTCGCCTGATCTTTGATTTTCCTCCTTACAAACCTGAGTTTGGATCCGTTTGATCGTAATTAACTCCTGTAAAAAGGAAAAAAGGAAAAAAAATTTTCTTCTCTCATGAACGGATTGTCTGCTTGTCATTTAGCTAAAATTTAGTTTGAACCCTAAATGATTTGCTAAATAGGACGAGATTTGTGCTGAGCTTGCGTGAATTCATACCAGTTTTAGTTCAATTACGACCGTTTGCTGTGATTAGGTTACTGAAATGGTGGATTCTGGGGGTCCAGCCGGTTCTTCCACGCCAGACGTGAAGAGATACGGAATCACTAAACCAATCTCTGTTGCTGAACCAACTGAAGCTGATTGTCAGCGTAACATTGAACTGGAGCAGGTAAATTCTATTTTTTTTTAATTTCTTTAAAAATTTATTTTTACTGATTTTTTTGTTGTCTTTTATGGCGACTATATCGGAAGTTTTTGGTCGACTCGGGTCTGTATGCGAGTGAAGTAGAAGATGCTAAGAGAAAGGAGGTTATTGGCCAACTGGATCAGGTATTTATTGAGTTTGTTGGTTTCATTATATGCCCATTTATTCCAAATTTTTGATGTTTTGCTGATATATCAATTTACTAGGTAGGTTTAGTGTGCCTCATTTGTTTGCGGCTTTTGGAATTTGGATACTTGTGGTTCATGCTAAATGATTGCCTGGATATAATTCGCATACTATTTGTTCTGTTACGGGCTGACGTTATTCAATTGGTTAAAACAATATCAAACTGGCGGTCTTGAACAACAAGATTTTTCTATCTTCATCGGCTGTATCTTCGTGTATTTTAACACTTATTTCGAATTTGCGTGTTTGTATGTGCGATCAATAATTGCCTTTCTTTTTCTTAATTCTTTATCCACGGTAGGGTGCTTTAAAGTAATGGCTTTTTGTTGTTAGATTGTTAAAGCTTGGGTTAAGGAATTGACCCGCCAAAGGGGCTACACTGATCAGATGGTGGAGGATGCGAATGCTGTTATTTTTACTTTTGGGTCTTATTGCTTGGGGGTAAGTTTGATTCTTTATTTGCTCTTCTTATTGTTCAAGGGCTGTTTCCATTTTCTTTTTTGCATCCCCTTCCTAGATATTTATTTGGAACCTTGCTTAAAGGATAGCATTGGGAACTGACGTATATGCAGCACATTGGAAGCATAGTAATGCAAAGATAATGGCTTGAATGCAATTCTTTTTTTAAAGTGATTGTAATACTTTTTCCTTATTGAAAGGAATATAATCCTTATTTAGTAGGAAAGTTCTGTTTCATGTAGTAAATTAATGGCTGGATGTTTATAACACATTCTGCTTGACAGGCACATGGTCCAGGGTCAGATGTTGATGCTTTATGTGTTGGGCCATCTTATGTGAATCGTGAGGTGAGTAATAAAAAAATTATGATTATTTTGGTTCAATGATCCTGGACACCTCGATCAAGGTTGTTATTAACTCTTGGGTGGTTTCTCCAGGAAGACTTCTTCATTATTTTGCATGATATATTGGCCGAAATAGAAGAAGTTATGGAACTTCAACCAATTCCAGATGCTCATGTTCCAGTTATGAAATTCAAGTTCCAGGGAATATCAATTGATCTTCTTTATGCAAGTATTTCTGTTCTCGTTGTTCCAGAAGTAAGGTTTTCTCATTAATTTAAAATTTTCATCTTTGTGGAATTTTTATTTAATTTGGTTTCTTCTTATTTTATTGTAGATCTTGTCACATATTTGCTTTGGTGTCATTTTGGTTATGAAATTGACCATTTGCAGGACATAGACATTTCACATATGTCTGTGCTTTATAATGTTGACGAGAAAACTGTTCGAAGTCTCAATGGATGCAGGGTCGCAGATCAAATTCTCAAACTTGTTCCAAATGTTGAGGTGAACATATCAAATGGCTTGCCCTGTCATATTTGTTTGATTATTGATTTGGCTATCCCTTACTCTTTTGTAATATCCCAGCACTTCCGCATGACGCTTAGATGTTTGAAGTTCTGGGCTAAAAGGCGTGGTGTTTACTCAAATGTAAGAGAAGTAACCTCATGGTTTTTTCATTTTCATTGTCATTCACTTTTATACAGTGGTTTTTCATTGTTTCCCATCTTTGCATGTAGGTTACTGGATTCCTTGGTGGTGTAAATTGGGCTCTTTTGGTTGCACGGCTATGCCAGCTTTATCCCAATGCAATTCCCAGTATGCTTGTTTCTCGATTTTTTAGAGTGTATACACAGTGGCGTTGGCCAAATCCTGTCATGCTGTGTCCAATAGAAGAGGATGAAGTAGGGTTCTCAGTATGGGATCCTCGTAAAAACCCTCGGGATCGATCTCATCATATGCCCATAATAACTCCAGCATATCCTTGTATGAACTCTAGCTACAATGTCTCTCTAAGTACTCTTCGAGTGATAACTGAGCAGTTCCAGTATGGTAACAGGATATGTGAGGTGTGAGAGCTTTGTTTGTAAGTTTTACCTCCATAGCTGCCTATGTTTGGGTGTTGATGCTTTGTGATTTTTTTCTGAATGCAGGAGATCGAGTTGAGCAAAGCTCAGTGGAGTTCTCTGTTTGAGCCCTATATTTTCTTTGAGGCATACAAGAACTATCTGGAGGTTGATATCGTTGCAGCGGATGCTAATGATTTGCTAGCTTGGAAAGGCTGGGTGGAGTCTCGGTTTAGGCAACTTACCTTGAAGGTATAGGATATGTCTCTGAAATGTTGTTGCAAATGGTTATAAGCCACCCACTTCCATGCCAAGTTTCTGAAGTATTCATGACAATTGTTTTTTAGTATGAAATGATTGGAGATCAGAGATGGAAGTCTGTTTCCTTTATAACCTTTTCCTTTTCTTTTTTGTCTTATTTGATTTTCCACATGCTACTGTTTAGATAGAGCGGGATACAAATTGGCTGCTGCAATGCCATCCTTATCCAAATGAATATATAGATCCATCCAAGCCTTGCCCAAATTCTGCTTTTTTTATGGGCTTGCGAAGGAAAGAGAAATTAAATGGTCAAGAATGTCAGCAGTTCGATATACGGAGAACAGTTGACAATTTTAGGGAAGAGATTGGCATGTACATGTTTTGGAGACCAGGGATGGATATTTATGTTTCTCATGTACGCAGGAGACAGCTCCCTTCTTTTGTTTTCCCTGATGGACATAAACGATCTCGACCTGTAAGGCACTTGAATGAGCAGGGAAAAGCTTGTGAAGACGTCAAAATGTGCCAGTCTGTATCTTCTGGGAGACATCTTGAGAGGAAAAGAGAATATGAAATCGAGGAGGCAGAACTGGATAAAAGAGAGAAACGGGCCTCTATTAGCCCAGAAAGACCATTATCTGTTTCTCCAGGAATTAGTGCCCTTCAATCTGGCGGAAAATCTCTGATCGGTTTCAGTGAAGAAGTGGTTTCTCATATCCCTACTGGGGATGCCAATAACAATTCCGAAGTGTGGTCATCTATTGGGCGGTTGGTGAGTGAAAAAGATGCCATGATAGCTCGCATACCGCTGGCTGGAATTGTTGATCACAATCCAGTCGCCTTAAATGAGCGGAGTTCTGTGCATGTAAATAATTTGTCTGTAGTTAGCAATGAGGCAGAATCATCCAAATTGGTGACACCCATCTCTAAGTCAGTATCACTTGCTCCATGTGAAGTTCCTATCTGTGAAACTTCAGGTTCAGTCTTCATAGAGGGTGTAGATACTGTAACCTCTGATAGGATGTTAAATGGGGAAGGGGATGCCGTTAAGACTAATCAAGAACTAGCCAAACCATGTAATGAGATGGCAGTAGTGGAAATTTCTGAAAGGGTATTTGAGTAAAACTCGAGCTTTCAGAAGCTCAATTGCAAGATCAGTCTATCTGTTTGAGGATTTTGAGTTAGAGATTGTGGTGGATGGCAGGGAACGACCCATGGAAATTTTGGAAATAATGAGAATCAGGGATCTTTGCAGGGTGTTGAGCATGCGGCTAATTTGGATACTATTCTGGAAAATGGATGTCTACAAGCTAGTGAGGTCTTTCAGAACAACTTGTCAGAGGAATAAGGTTTTGAATCTTGATTCTAATCATAATACTTTTACATTTGTTCTCTGAGTTCTGTGCAATAGTTGAGAAATATGCTGCTTTGATTTTGTTTCTTTATTCTTTTCTTAGCTAGGTATAACCAGGTCATTGCCACAGAGACTAGCCTATAAAATCTTATTTTGAGTTGTGCAATTATCTCAAGTTTCATTTTCAATCAGTTTCCTATTACTTGCTCACGCTAAATGTTTTTGCTTGGTGATCTCCTAACTGGTGCATATACGGTGGCAGGTCCTGGACCACCATACGTGCTATATTTCCAGTAAATGTGCTTAACCTGAACATAATTATGTCTGATGATCAGATACATGACCCTTTCTCTTTTTTTTTCTTTTTTTTTTAATTTCTATCTGGAATATGTTACTGGGAATCTAAGCCCACTTCGTTATCCTTTTTTATATTGTCTAGCCAAATACTGGACTTGGGACCATTGTGAAATCTCAAGATGGAGCTAGGTCAGAACCTTTCCCAAAGCCAGTGAGAAGGCATGTGTTTTTGAAACCCAGCAATTTTTTTTAATACTAAATATGATCCCTTTGTGCTGTCCTTTGTGGTTTCTATGGTTTTTTTTGGTGGCAGGTTGAGTTTGAAGACAACATTATGACATTTCGGATATGATTTATTCTGTAAAATAACAGTTGTGGTGGAAGAGACATGTAACTCCATGGTGAGTGCCTCACCTTTTGTAGGGTTTCATCATGGCTTGAAAGGTGTGAGCATGAGTTCAATCTTGTTCCCATCAAAAAGGGATGGGTTGAAATGATCTAAGCTTACCAAATGGGACTACAGTCAACCTGTGGAGAACTTTCCATATTGTGGTTCTTGAGCTTACAGCTTTTAATGGTTTTGTGCTGTGCCATTGGGTTATTCTCCGAGCTCCCAAGCAATTATTGATGTGCACTGTGCTTTAAACAATTTAAGTTCTCCTTTCATTGTGGTTGCGGCAGGTTTTGCTTGTTTAATTCATGAAGGAGTCCTTTAGCTGGGAAGAGTGTATATAAAACAAAAACACGATATAGTATTGTGGTTTTAGGTTTTACAATGAACATCAACTGTTTGTACTTGTGTAAACTTGCTTATTTGAAATATGGTTTCTTTATTTTGTTGTCTGTCTCTTCCTCTGTCATAGACCCAAAACGGTTGCTATAAAAATAAAAACATCATCGTGAAATCATTTTTTATATGGCATGAACGGTATTTAGAGTTTTATGCAGATTAGATCGTAGTAGAATTTGTTCTGTTGCATTTTTGTGGTTTTACTTGTTTTGCTTTACTAGTCGACTTTAATTTGAATGCAAACCTGTAATTTTATCTATGACTAACCTATTGGCATAACAACTTATAGGACTCTTTAGAATATGTAAAACTTAGTAAACGAAGTATTGAAAAAGTTAAAATCTTCTTTAAATTCGAGCTATTTTAGTTCTGCCTTAAAACTGCGCAAGCTGAAAATAAATGAGCATAATTTCTTGAAAATTTTAAATTCAATTTCGTAAAATGCATTGTAAAGCTTACTTTTTTAACTTTTCAATGATACTAAACTTAAAACTGTAATTCAATCTCAATAATATAGTTTTAATTATAAAATTATCCCTTTAATAATAGTGTATTTATGGTTCAGTTGATAAGTGTAAGAATTTGAATCAATGTTTTTATTCTGATCTAAGCGTGAAAACACTTCTTTGTCAATCTCCCCAGTTGAAAAGAGCTCGACCCCAAGTTTAAGCTACTATATTCAGCATGGTAGGGAGATAGGTCTGAAATGCAGAATGTAATCGGAACACCATAACTTTTGGACAAATCAATCTTACGGGCGTTCTCACCAATTCGTTGTAAAATCTTGAATGGACCTTTAGCTTAACTTGAACTAAGCATATTTTTTAGAAAAACGTGCTTCTGTGAGATGCACCCAAGCCAAATCTCCTTTGAATTTTGTATGTTTTTGATGATACCCCTTATTTTGTTTTGAAATTCTGTCTCGAACTTGTTCATGAAACTTCTTACTACTCTTTGCTCTTTTTGCATGTCTTTGCTAAAATGATAACATGTTGAAAGTGGAGTTAAATCCAACTCTGTTTTACTTTTTGAAGCAAGCAAATTATTGACCTCTTTGTTAACAGGTTTAGGAACACTTTTCAACTTTGACGAACCCAATGTAACATTCCTTCCATCCATCCTCAACAAAAGAGTAAGCATTTTATACCCATCATTTGTACCCTTCTATATATTGCCAAGGTCATCCTGAAAGTAAATGACAAGCGTCTGTAGGCACAACATCACATCAAACATCATCTATGTATTTTTTCTTCAATTAATAAAAAATGAAACAAGGCGACGCTTGTTTATCTTTGTTTTATATCCCTTTCGAAGCCAAGAAAGTTTGTATGGATGAATGTATTTCCCAGTTCTTAAGTTGCAACTTTATTTCTTTAGACACTACGTTCCCATAACTGTCACCATCAATAATAACATTACAAACTTCTTCGTAAGAAGCGCATTTTGTGGGACAGATGTTTAGTTGCAGTAGAAGCAATGCTCAAATTTCGCTGTATGATAAGAGACTCTCCGTGATCAGCAGAGACAACTTCATCTTTGACATCTTTGGAAATCTCAGAATCAAATGGTGGATCCCCGTCAATCTCTGCATTAGTATCTTCTTCAACAAGTCTAACAATTTTACGGTTAGGACAATTAGAAGCAATATGCCGGATAACTTGGCATTTGAAGAAGCGTCGTCGAGAACTTGAACTTACTTGTGGCTTAAAATCAGCCCCAACATCATTTTTTGCAGGTACCCGGTAAATAATTTTACATTAGAAATATTTTAGAAATGGATACACTCGCCCGATTAAAGTGCTGTCAAGACCTAAGAAACAACCGCCACTACATTATGCTTCTTCTTGCTATTTTTCTACTTTAAACGTCAGCCTACACACATCATTTTATGTCCAATAAAGTTGTGGATTAACCACATTACCAATTTCAGGTCTCAATCCTTCAAGATATTGTGCGATAGTATGCTCTTCGGCTTCCAAAAAATCGTACTTTATCATGAGATGGTCAAATTCTGCTATATACTCCTTAATTGTCATGTCTTTTTACTTTAAATTGTGAAGTTTGAGATAAATATTCTGTCGATGCTTACCAGGCAGAAATTTCATCTTAAATTCTCTTTCATTTTATCCCATGTAGCAATCGTATATCTTCCTTCCTATTATCTCTGCCTCTTAAGATTTTTTAACCATAAGATGCATACTTTTTCAATTTTATAACCACTAATTTTATCTTTTGATTTTTTGAAACATCTTTGAAATCAAAAATTTGTTAGACGGGGTGACCGAACTCATCAGGTTGCACATTCTGAAACATCAACTTTCAGATCATGAGAATGGGGTGGGGTGCTATCTCTAGAGGCTCGACTTGGTGAAGGATGAATAAGTTCTTATTTTGTTCTTCATTGAAGTCATTTTTAACTTTATTTTGTTGATCTTGCTCTAGTTCTGATGCAACTCTAATTTTTGTTGTAACTACTCCATTTGTTGCCCTAGATCTTCAATAACAAGATCTCGTTTGTCTTGTTGCGGTGCAAGTTCTTCTTCAATGACAGGATGACGACGATAACGACCAGCCATGAAACTTTAAGCTCTTATACCAAATTGATACCGGGATAGCAGAATACTAACAAGTAACAAACAAGACAAATTAAATGGGCGCTAAATTGAAATAACAAAGGGATGCATAAATCACCAGCCAAAATTTTTTAATTAAGGATACAAAACTTATTTAATTAGCACTATCCACCAAAAAAGATATAGAATTAGAAGAGTAATATTCTAGCAACTCTTATGATAACTTGGACTAACCCTCAAACATATTTAATTTAATTACTTAGAATAATTTTATTTTATTAAATGAATAAATAAAGTTAACCTCAATCTCAAATTACATAGGATAACTTGATAGTAGGATAATTTTAGCCTAATTCTACACTTTATCCACTGCAAAACAAACCCTTATATTAATACTCATGATTATAGTAGCCAATAAAGAAAAGAGTTTGTCTTTGCAAAAGGTTGATAATATTAAATATGATGAGGAAAAAATTAAAATACTTTACATATTTTTATTAAATGGTTTTATTAATATCATTCTTTTTCTAATTTAACATAAAAAAAATTAAATATTTAATAATTCTGCTCAAGGGTGATTTTATTTTGATAATTTCATCCCTTAATCCTCCTTGAATTGTAGACTGAAATGTCATTAACAGATTTTTTTATTTACTCATACATTTTAAGAAAATAATGGGACCAATGAATTTGTTTAGCTAACATGGGAATTCAATGTGATACTCTTGCATATATTTGGTATAATTTTTTATTAGTAAAAAAATTATTATTAAAAACTCTTTTTAATTTTTTGAGTCCTTTTGCATGTTGTTATTAAAGGAGAGCTTTTGAAGGAATAAAAAATTATTTTATTTTCAATAAAAAATACAAATTTTAGGTTTGTAGGAGTCGAAATTTTAAGCTCTGTTAAAATATTAAATTGTCTAAAATATATTATTTTATTTTATTATATAATTTTAGAAATTTTATTTATTAAAGTAATGGAATAATTTTTATTATACGATTTTTTTTGACAAGTAAATAACTAATAATATTTTGTTAAAAATTGTAATTACCAAAGCTCTAAGCTCTACATTACAAAATTATATCAATTGGATCATTCGTAGTCTATAGTTTCTAATGAGGTTGGTGTACGTATTTTTCATGTTATCATTTTTGTTGATTTTGGTTTTCATCTGTCATATGCATTATTTTATTTCTTTGAGCTTCTATAAAATAAATTTTCTGTATTTTTTGTATTATCATTTTGCATATTCATTATGTTCTTTAACTAAATGCAGTTGTTCTTCTTTTTCTTTCATTTTATAAAATATCCCTCGTTCTGCTTAAGTTCGATTCAAAAAAATTGTTCAACAACTCTGCAATAAGCAAGTAAAAATTATAGATTTATCAATAAATATTTTCACTTCAGATTATGTGAAGCAAACCAGCAAGCACAGGTTATTAGAAACAATAATCCCACAGCCATAAAGTTTGCTCATAGCACTGTGGTTATTGATATTACCTAGCAATGTTTTTCTTCTTTTTCTTCTTCTTCTTCTTCTTCTTTTCTTCTTTTTGTATTATTACTTTGTGAACTTGAAGGGCTTGTACGATTGGATCGCTTGGTTCAAGCCTTGAATGGAGCTAGCTGCTGCAGCCAACGCAGAAAGAAAGCAGACCAAGTTCAGAAGCTGTAGCCCAAACCACCTGCTTGTTCCCTTTTTGATATTCTTCCGAGCAATGTACATCTCCACAGGGAAATACACTGTCAATGGCCAATAAGCAAGGGCCCCGAGAAGTGCAAGAACTTCATTAAAGAAGGGTAATGCCATGGAAAGAACTGTTGCCATCACAACAAAAATTGTTCTCCAAGTTAGCCTGAACAAGTTGCAGCTAACGTTGAAGTTATTCTTGCCCATTCTTAAAGAATACTCGTTCATTATAAACTTTGATTTTGGCCACCTCTTGCTGGCCCATGATTCCATCGCATCAAACACTGGTTGCACCACGACCTATATACATAAAGGATAAGCAAATTAAATTTCAATACTTTTTAATTTTGGTGGGATTTCTGGGTCTGAGAGGAAGGTATTAATACCTGATAAGCACCCAATAGGTGCACCATAATGAAGAAATTGGCCAAGTCAACCAACCAAAATGGCTCATAAAAGCCAGCCAACATATTTCCTGGTGCATGATTCCCTAATGCTGCATAGCCAAAGCAACCGCAAAGTATATATAAAGTTGTTGCTGTTACTGTAGCTATTACGTTAGCTTTCTTCATCACTTCAATTTCTGGGGGTGATGACTTCAGTGTGTCCTACACATTTACAGGAAAAGTGCAAGACATATCAATCCATTAGGATAATTTTGTTAATATCCATAACATTAATTTTCCCTGCTAATGCACGTCGCTTCATTACTGTATCCAGCACTAGCCAAAGTAGTTGCTTACTTGGATTTCAATCAAGACTTGCAAATATGCACAAGCAAATGCTATGTTGCCTATTGCTCTAAACATCCTCCATGTTTTATCTGCTGCAGTCAAATCTGGTCCAATTTCTACTCCAGTCAAACTGGTCGTTTCTGCTTGCCCTGTTTGAGTGTTGATTGTCCAAGCTGATTAAATACACAGTCCCAGCACAAGCACTTAATAATTATGACCATAAATTCATTTATACAGAATCATACTCAACCTGAAACAACTTTAGCAAATGCTAATCCCATTCCAATGCCTGCATACGAAATAGACATGATTGCTGCGATGGTGGAAAGCCATGAAAGCCTGTGGAAGTTTGGGATTTGAGACAAAAAAATTTCGAAGATTCCCATTGCAACCATATACGGATTATTGGAAAACTTGCATGCAGCTTCGTGACCACCTTTATGAAAACAACTCGATTTCTGAATGGCCCTATATAGGGAAATTAATATGTCAATCACGATCGATAATTAGTATTATCTATTAATTATTTTTTTTTTGAAAGGTATCTATTAATTAATCAGTAGTTCACAAAGTTACAATCTCCACTCAGGGTGTGACCTGATAGTGGAGATTGGGTTTAGGACCTCAAAGTCCTAAGTTTGATTTCTTTTAGGACATCTCTATTGAAATATCTAGGAGATTAGGTTCCAATTTTTTTCAGTCATTTAGTACCAGCTCTCGTAAGGTACTTGTCTGTAGTAGTAGGGTACCATGGGACGCTTCTTGCTTAAACCTGAGTTCTGTTCCAATGACACTGTCCTAAGATAATCGAGGACCTAGGTCTTTCGTGATAAATCTCGGGACAAACAAATCCCGGATTGACTATTGTAGTTTCTAGGTTTAAAAAAGAAAAGTTACAAATTAAATATATATAATTAATATGCCCAAATTTCATTGTAAAATAGCTTACACCATGCTAATCGATGCGGTAATCGTATAGCCTACGATCATTCCAACAAGGAGGACATATTGGACCAACCCACAAACCTTGTACTTTGTTCCACCGGATACAAATTACAAACCACAGCCAAAAATTGAAACTTAGGTAAACTTTATATATGTATATATGATTATTATTAATTTTTGTGTATTACCTAAGTAAGTTTTGACGGCATCCCTATATGTCCTATTTCTCTTTCCCGAGTGAGGAGCTCTATAACAATCTGCTAAGAGACCCGCTGAATATAAAGGTATGCCTGCGAAAATTAAGAGAGTGGCCACACCGGCGATCCATCCCAGCTGTGCTATCCCCCATGCCAGGGACAGGACACCTGATCCTACATTGGCTGTAATTATATGTGCACTTGCAGTCCACACTGTCCCTGCATACGTAAATTAAGAGAAAGACTTAGATTGGAGCAGTAGGTCAGGTCTATATAATTATTTAATTAAATTTTATTAGATATATTTAATCTAAAATTAATTAATAAAAATTAGATATAATAGTCGTACGTAACACTTTTTTAGTTAAAGTACATATAACTTAACGTGAATTGATTTTCAATAAATTAAGAAAAGATAAGATTTATTTGCACCCCAAGGTAACTCTTTACGCATAAAAATATTTATCCTATTTAATTCTTTAGATTATTAAATTAATATATTAATAAAAATAAAATCAAAATATTTCAAAAATATTCCACTATATTGTTGCTGGCAGTCTATAACTGTTTTTTTTTTGGCTGAAAATTTAAAAAAAAAAACTAAAAAAAAACTTTGGTCTGCGGATGAAATTTTAATTTTCAAGAAAAATTTGTCAGTATATATTCTATAAATATGAGTTTGCCACGCCCAAATTTTCATTTCTTGTGTTATTTTCAATTTCAATGTGAAAAATCCCTCTCAAATATGCAACAAAGCTCATTAATTTCTTTCTTGATAAGTTATTGATTATAAAAAATTTGAGAATAAATTAATTTTGATGTTATAAAAAAAAAATCTAAGTTTAAGATAGAAAATAATACCTTTTTTTTATTTGAAAATAGAAAATAATAGTTTAATGTAAAGAGCAATATCGTTTTATATATAACTGAGTTAAGTTATTTGAAATTATAAATTATACTATAAATATTTTTTTGATAATATTTTTTTAATTAAAATATTAATATTCAAAGTATCTTTTAAAATACAAATAAATTCATGGTGAACTAAAAGAAAGGCTAGAGGAAATAATATTCTTCAAAGCAAATACGCTAAGTTAAAATCATTGTCCCTTAGTCATTAAAGTTATCTGAAAATTAATTATTTCATCACCTTGTACGTATATATAGGAATAAGAATATAATCCAATATGCAGAGGAGAGAGAGAAGCAACGTTGCCCACAAATCATAACACATGCCTTCCATACATTCATACTTTCTTTTTAGTATGCATGCATCCAACCAAACGCTTCTTCATATCATATATCGACCGATGAGTGTCAAATAGTAGATTGTCTATACAATTTTATATAGAGTTGTATGAGCTAAAAATTATACAATTTCTTTCTATAATGTATTATGATATATTATTATTAATTAATAAAAATATAAAATTAATAGAATTATAAAAATAAATAATATGAACCAAAAGATAACTAAAACTGTCGTCTCTATTAATTATATTTGTTTTAGTATAAGAGTTTATATTAAAATTTTATATTTTTAATATTATTTTATTTTATATATATATATATATATAACCACAATCGAACTAAATATAGAAATGATTTCAAATAGCTATAGTTCAATCACCCAGTAAACAAAAATACCCAGTAATTTCAAGTTTCAATTAAGTTCAGATTAAAAAAATTCTTACTATACCAAATATAAACAACTGGGTTCTGTACAATTTGATCTGTATAGTTACATGCATGCATGATCCATCAAAAATAAGAATATTGAATATGCATGAGCTTGAGAGGTAGATAACATGAAAGGAAAAAGATCAGTACCGGTTCTTTTAAGTATTCCATCATCATCAAACTCCATACATTATGTCTCTTGTGAAATTTCTTCATTTATCTCCCTCATCGTAGTTATATTTCTTTGTGATCCTCTACTCCGAACAAGCAAATACGTGACTGGGTAAAGATTGAACTACTCAGGACTGTTCACGTATACTATATATATGAAAGAAACACAAAACTTGATGAAGAAAAAAAGGCTTTTAATTTATTAGGAAATTCCTTAATGGAGACAACGGAGGTCTGAGACTGAGACTGATAGAGAATGGTGGGTTAAAAGGTACTGACTAGCTTTTCTAGGACTTTCCCCTATTTGTATTTTCGGTATTAGCTCTCATCTTGGGGTTGCAATTGCCGATCAGGGTTGTTCACAAACGTAATTACATTTGTTGTTCTCACATAGACACAGCCATGCAAAGATTCATTTCTGCTGCTAATGCGGCACGATTGGAATGGAACAAATTAAGTATTATGTAA
This sequence comes from Trichilia minutiflora, assembly GCA_035590515.1. Classification (NCBI taxonomy): domain Eukaryota; kingdom Viridiplantae; phylum Streptophyta; class Magnoliopsida; order Sapindales; family Meliaceae; genus Trichilia; species Trichilia minutiflora. The sequence continues at coordinate 9,842,218 of JAVXUL010000019.1, forward strand.
TTAATATAATATTTAATATAAATTTAAATATATAAGAATTTTGCTGGGTGTATTTTCCATATTTATGTCATTGGATTTAATGAGGGCCTTTAGGAAGGGCGAGATGTGCATTTTGACCCTTTAAGCTATTTAATGACACTCTTTCTTCCACGCCAATCAAGAATATTTAGTTAGTTCTAAGTTCTAAATAACAAAATTATTGAAAGAGTAATAAAGTATTTATCATAAATAATATGATATTTATTAATTGGATAACAAATTAACTTATTCACATATAGTAAATAAACCATAAAATTATTTGAAATGATCGGCCTTAGAGATTACCTAAAAAGTGTAATATTAGTATTATTTGAAAAAGGGATCATAATTGCTTATGGATCTTCTTCCACCGCAAATATTATAATCCGTGTTTTGAATATGTATTTTAAAATTTATTATCAAACTAATTATAAATATTATATATTAATCGAATTTGTAACCCAACAAAACATAAAAAAATAAGGATAATCCCATAACCTCGAAAGAAACGAAAAAAAAAAGAAGGAAAAAGAAAAAAAGGCAATCTCTCAACCCACTGGTTTACATTAAAAATCACAATAACTTCTGCCAAAATTGTTTATTTAATAAGCCTAACTTTATTGTAATTCCACTTCCACATACACAACCACCTTGGAGTAGCTTTGTAAACGATATCATCATACCGACAATAATGTCTTAGAAACACTTGAAACTCTTAAGGTTTGTTTCGATACATCCACCGATCGACATGGTCAAACTTATTGAAAGCTTCTTGAATCTTAATACACTATCTTTAAAAGCATATTAACGGCTATATATGTAATTATATATTATTTGCTAAATATGGTTTCTCGGATTATTGCGTAAACTGGAAGGGCTTGTAGGTACGGAGGGCCTGGTTCAACCCTTGGATGGAACCACATCCCGCAGCCAAGGCAGCAAGCAAGCACACTTAATTCAGTCCAATTTCTACTCCTGACAAACTAGTCTTTTTGGCTTGCCCTGCTCAAATCCAGAACTTAGAACAAGGAAAATATTGACAGCTATTGATCATTGTTTCAATGTCATGGCTAATGTTGAGTTAATTATGGGAAAAGGTTATATTTTTATATATATACCCGCGACAATCTTAGCAAAAGCTAGTCCTATTCCAATGCCTGCATACGAAAAGGACATGATTGCTGCAATGGTGGAAAGCCATGACAACTTATGAAAGTTTGGAATCTCAGATAAAACAATTTCGACAACTCCCATTGCAATCATATATGGATTGTTGGAAACTTGCATGGAGCTCCTGACCTTCATGGTAACAATTTGATTTGCTTATGGCCTGAAATTATACATCAACCATGACCTTTAATAGAGATTTTTATTTTACAAATTGAACTTAAGTTCTGTCTAAGATAAATAATCATAAATATACATACATACATACATACATACACACACACACACATATATATATATATATCTTACACCATGCTTATTGATGCTGTGATCGTATATCCGACCATCGTTCCAGAAAAGAGGATGTATTGGACCAACCCACAAGCCTTGTACATTCTTCCACCTAATTTCAATCACAAAAAAACAAGGAAATTAACTGTTTAAACATAGAAATTTGCTTTTGAACATATGAAGGTTTGTATATTGTGTGGTTCAAAAATTAACCATGTGGGTTATGACTACCTCCTTGTATGTGCCATTTCTCTTTCCAGTGTTTCGATCTCTGTAACTGTCTGCTATGTATATAAAGATATGCCAGAGAAAATTAAGAGAGTAGCTATGCCGGTGATCCATCCAAGCTGTGCTAAACCCCAGGCCAGTGACAGCACTCCAGAGCCAACGATTGCTGTAACTATATGTGCGCTTGCGGTCCACACAGTCCCTGCATTACATGGAAAATAAGAAAGAGTGATCGGAAAATGAATTGAAATGAAAGTTTTGGACATTTGACATGAATCCATTAATTCTCCGCATACAAGGACAGGAAATAATTAAGTCTAACTACCACATAATTATTAATTAATGTTCTCAATAAATGCTATAATCTGTAAGCCGCTCTAACTCAGTTGCAATAACTTCAACTTGTTCGTTCACCCAAAAATAATAACAAAATTTACAAATTTGGTTTTAAATTTTCGATCAAATTTCTTAATTATATATATTATCTCATCTCATCTGCTATATATACAAATTTTAATTTAACTGAGAATAAAGAACTTGTGTGTGTAAATAAATATTCTCTATAATTTGGTTGTTTATGTATCTATTTGAAACAATTTTTTTATTAAAAATTATGTTAAACATATTAAAAAACAAACAAACTTTTTTACACTTAAAATATAACATTTTTTTTTTTAAACTAGAAAAAAACTTTCTCTCTTTATTAAATGTATAGGTAATATTTATTTTATTTCGATAATATTTTTCAACTCATTCTTTCAAATATTTTGATTTAATCAAATCAAATATCTTTTATAATAATTTTAATAAAAAAAGATTATTTTAATTATTATACAATTCTAAAAAATCTTATCTTAATTTTAAAATTTTTATTTTTATTTTTAAAAACAAAAGTCAACATTTAAGTTCTTAAAAAACTGTCCAAACAGGTTTTATATATCATCCACCGATAAGGGTAACATGCATAGAATAGAAAATCTTCCCTGCCTTCAATTAATATAACTCAAAAATAATAATGTTGCATGCATGAGCTTTAGTGGACTTGGACAAATACCAGTTCTTTTCGATCATCCATCACCATCAACCTGCTTCCCAATTCCATCTGAACTTTTACTTGCAAGATCCCCACGAAATTCACATGATATCTCCTGCACCATTTCTTCATCATGATCCATATATAGATATATCAGGGAGAGAGTAACTCACTTTCACTTTTTTTATCTACTTGAACAGAGCAGATATGCATGTACTTGTAAATTGATAACTATATTTCACTGCTCATGGTCATGAATTTATGAAAAGGGAGAAGAAATGGCCTGGCTTAGCTTCATATGACAAAACTGCCATATTTTTTATACATGGGTAATATTTGGCAACTCTCACTACGTGTGATCTGTCGAGGATGGAAACAAATGGCTGCTTGTTTGGCAACATATCATTGGAGCATAACACCATAATAAATTACGCAAGATTTATAAATACATGTATATATATAGCCAAGAGTATTAGGTAAAGACTAGTCTGGCTTAATTTTTAATTTAGTTTTAATTTATTATATACAAATAATATATTTTTTATTTCCCCGTACATAATTAAATTATAAAATAATCTTTCCATAAAAACTGATACCAATTGCTTTTAAGAATTAGGAAGAAAAATAAAGAACCTAGTTTATCAAATATAATTTGGATGTTAAATTCTCAAATAATCGATTATTTTCCCCTAAACAAAATTAAGTCATACGTTTTTCTAGCCCTTCATGAGCAGATTCCTAAATTGCACACCAATAAATGGGATGTTGTAATTCTACTAGGATTTTGTTGACAAAACCGTGAAGACGAAATTGGTTGGTCACCTTTTGTTGAAGAAATCATCTCACGCCACCAACACTCTGCCTTCTTTTGTAGCAACCGCCGAGTTACCTTCACCGTATATAACTGCTTATAAGGGTAGCTGAAATTTCTAAACATCCTAATTCTAATTTGGGATAAATATTGGAAAAAGAAATTTAATTCAGTAATAATGACAATAATGAACTTTGTTACAAGAACAAGAAAATTAATAATCTTCCACGGCAAAACTATGATTAGTCTAGCCGCTCATTTCACTTGTATTCAAATGATGGCACTGGAGGAGCATCAAAGCTTTCCAAAACTTCTGTTTTACTTTCACTACTTGCCACTTGTTCATCCTTTTTACCACTGAAAAACCCTCCAAACCATGAAGAGGATGAAGACGAAGACGAAGAAGATGAGGATGAGGCTGATGATGGACTCTCAACTGTTACCCGTGCTTGGGCTGGCAATTGCCCCATTGGGAATCCAGGAACACCACTCATGCTGGGTGCTGGTTCTTCCATTACAGGGATATTCTGTGGTGCACTAAGAACCTTATTTAACATTATCCCGGCCCCTTCAATCAAAGCAAGCAACACACCACCAAAAATTGCGGATCTGGAAGCAGCACCAAATCCCTGACGCATTGAAAGAAACCCTCCAGTGGCAGCACCGGCTATAATCGAATTCCATGGATCTTCTTTCTGTCGGACATAGACCATTGTGCAGTCAAAAGTAGAGAAGAGACCGCCCCAAACAGCAAAACTGCCGCCAACACGAGGGGCATTCATGCGTACTGCTTGGGTTCCTCCCATTATGCGTGCACCTGAAGGGGAATTATATATGCCTTTCAAGAAGTGGAATGCTGCACCTCCAACTGCACCCATTCCAAACGCACCACCAATATCATCTAGTATACGGTCAGGGCAAGGCTCTCGAGAGGTTTCAGGGGTTCCCATAGATGTAAAAAGGAGACAAATCTAGTTCTACACCTATATCCTTGAAACAGTTTGCTGCGAAACACCTGAAAGATAGAAAGAATATGAAAAGGGAAAAAGGAAAAATGATTACTAACAAGTTATAAGCATTTACTTCAAAATATACAAAATAGTTCACCCATACACGTTATGAGGTCTCTTAGTACTTTTCACACAATTTGTAATCACCGCAATTTTAATTACGATAATCTTTATTATAAATTTATACACATAAAAGAAGACCCAAAATTGATCAATCTAAGTAATTCAATTAGATTAAAGAAAAGATTTAGCCTTTTCCAAGAAATAACATCTCTGAAATGATCCTCCTTAAAAACAAAATATTGCTAAGAAAATTGCAAAATAAAATTCGCTCTCTAAATCAAGGCTCAATAATATTCCAACAGAAGTCAACTGAAATGGAGAGCTCCTAATGTGCTAAGTCAATTCGATGTAATATAATAATAAAGAAAGAGCACAATATTACAATATACTCTAAAAAAAACCAGCGTTCCTGTTTGCCCTGCTGCCTGTGAATCTATCGCTGAAGCGACAATTAATAAAAGAGAGCTGTTTTTGAGCTGAACCTCTTTAATCAAGCTGTAATTTGAATATAAGAACAACATAGAATCAACGGAAAACTAAAAATCGAATTAACAAGCGGATAAAATCTACCATAAAGTTAATCCCTTGAATAGAAAACAGTAAGAGAAAAGAAAATTTTAAAAGGGATTCTATTTCTTTTCTGTAATTTCTCTGCAACCAAACAGATAATCGAACCGTACCTGAAAGAAAATCTCAACTTGATCGAACAAAGAGAACGCAGAAAGAAATGGAATCGAAGTGCGTAATAGGGTTTCCCTTTCTTCGAGGTTGATGTACGTGCACGGCACACTGACTGTTTGGGGCAATTTGTGGATTTAACTTGAATTTAAGCGCACCGCACATTATGTACAATTTTTGCAGACCATAGCTTTTTTGTTTTTTTCATCTATTAGGTGGAAAAACATAATTTTTTTTTCAATATAAATTCTTTATTGGAAATATGAGATTCAAATTGATGGTGTATAATAGTATTAATTAAATAAAAAATTAATATAATTATTAATATTATTAATTAATTAAATTTATTTTAATTAAAATAATATTATTATATCAATTTATTGTTATTGCCATTCATTTAAAAAAAAAAAATTCTCTGGGTTATCTAACTTGTCAAATATATAATATATGTTTTTCTATTCTCTTGTATGCATAATTGTATAAATGTCAATCAAAATTTCAAACTTTAGAACAATATATTCTTTTGAGTTTGACTACAATTGATTGCATGGTATGAGGATTTGAATTTTCAAGTTTTATCAAGTGGGTATTAAATAATAAAGAATGTAATCAAGAACTGGAAAAAAGTTGTAAAGTTAAGAGACATCCACCGAGTTCAATTGATGGTTATGGATGATCAATACTTTACTTTCATAATAAAGGTAAAATGCAAACTTTTGTACATCATAGCTACTTCCAATCAAAAGTTTATTTTGAAAAGGCTAAAGGCTAAGACTCCCAAGGCCAAAAAGCTCTGAGAAACAGAACAATTACTACTTAGCAGTGTTCTCTTATAATCAAACCAGTGAATAAAAATCAGGGCTAAGCATAAACACACGCCAGATTCACACCATCGAAATTCAAATTTGCCTCGCAGTCTGATCTGCACTGCACAATCCAATCAAGTGGAATTCTTTTTTGGCTCAATGCTACAAGCTGAAAACAGGCAACGTTCCATCAAAAAGGTTGACGAGAAATTAAATTTATGCAGTTAGAAGTTTCAAGAGAAAAATTGATACTCACTTTGTAATGTTGAAAGTTCAGAGCTTTTCAGTACCAGCAGCTTCTTCACAGTGGATACAAACATGCTGCAAGAATTTTGCTGTCTCAAATGAAAATGATTGCCAGAAAATAAAATTTGATCTAGGAAGAAAGTTTACAGTATATAACTAACTAGCAACAGATGTATGTCCTACTGCAAGATGCAGTATTGTCAGACAATTGAGGAGACCATATCAGGGAAAATGGTTTGCTTTTACAAGTGATGTACAACAAAAATTCACAAGAAAGAATAAAATGCTTTGATAACAGAATCGTTAAATTTTTGGTTGTGGAAATGTGGTAGATGATCACTTGACTTAATAAGCATGAGACTTGTAGTAAGAATTTACTTACTGCCATGGGACATCACCAACCAGCATCCTGTCTCCTTCATTATCCTCGTAAAGTAAAGTATATTCATCACCTTCAGCTAAAGAGTTTTCAATTGCTTTCGATTCTTTGGTTTTGTTTTTGGTTCCAGAAACAGATGAATCTCTTTGAACTGAAATGAAGAACCAAAAAACATAATAACTATATCAACCATTTATGCATGTTAACAGGAATTTTATGTCATAGCACACCTCATGTTAGGTCTACTTGCCTTTCAAAAACAAGAAATAATCACATCAAATGCAATGAATAATAGACAAAAAGACTGATTTCCACCTGCAAGTAAGCCTTTGAAAAGTTCATCAATAGCAAAGGAGAGTTCCTCATAGCTGTCATAAGCACTGAGATTTATTTTTCTTCCAATGGGAACTCCTTCCATATTGATCTTTACAAACAAATTTTTCATGTAACTTTCTGATTTCCCACCACTATTTTCCCCTGAAGGTTCATTTGGTAAGTTGGAAGCCAGCTTAGATGAGCTGCTGCTTGCAAGATTTTTCCTAAATGTGCGGATTGGAGGCCATCCAACTACTGGAGAAACTTCAGTCCTGGTTGTATTAAAGAAGAATCAGAGAAACAGAAAAGAAAAGATTTAGTAACTTTGTTGATGTTCCTTGTTAAATAATTTAACTCAACAGATCATGTACATATCATCCCAATTACTATCTTGCCTGATCCGCAAACCTTAGTAGCATTTCAATTTAGTTATTATCATAGATCGTGAAGAACTCTGCACTCTCTACAGATTCATGTCCGGGAAAAAATAAAAATAAAAACAATATTTGCTGTCTATAGTGCAAGTTTTATCTATAAAAAAGACTTGAAGAAATGAATCGAAGAATTGGACATGAAATTCAAAAACTAGTTTGGTTTTCATGAAACAGCAACAGAATAATCATGATTGATCTTCTGTCATATGAATGAACGTATGGAAAAGAAAGAAAAGCTTATTACCTCTTATTGGAGCCATTTATCATGGCAGTATTTGTAGTAACTGAAACATTATCAAGACAAGAACATGATTTCTTATCTGAGTATAGTGCCTCTGCCACTCTAGAGCTACATGACTTTGAGAAGTCCTCTGCCTTACCAGCTAACACTTTTGACCTCATTGTGTCCAGAAATACTGTTTTAGCTCCATGAACACTACTGTTATTGTAATCAAGGAATACTGGAGACTGATCTCCTCCTGGAGGACCAAGCCTCAGTTCCAGCTTTTTGTCTTCAAGCCACCCTTTGTCCTTGGAGATTAAGTTGAACAACTGAGGATTCTCATCCATTTTCCTTTGCCAATGAAAGGAAGGAAAATGATAGATGTTTGGTTGGAACTTGGTAATCGAGTATATTCTGCTTCAACCCTTCTCCAAAAAATAAGCTTTGAATGCAGAAAGAGAATGAAATCTTATGATGTGCGAATTCAATAGAACTTCAATTAAGAAACAAAATGGAATCATTCGGGAAAAAAAATGGGGGCAAACAAGCTAGAAACAGAGGAGAAAGTAACCGAATAATTTATAGCACTAGCTAGAACATAATATATTATTAATGGAACACTCATTCTCCACAATATCCTATTCGCATGAGAGTTTCTCAACTTTCCAGTGAAAAGAGAACATCAAACACTACTAATAGCCCACATTTAAACCACACATGATAAGACCCCTGAGAAAGAATATAATTAGAGGGTTGTTTGACTTGTTACGAAATTCTGCTGTAAACCCGTATGGGCCAACGAGAGGAAAATGCTTGGAGATTCCTTTGCTCAAAACTACACTATAAACGGAAATTAGAAACTTACACACGCTAATTATAATGCTGGATGTGGCTGGTCACTTACTAGAAATTTAACAAATTATGTGATAATCAAAAATTTAAACCAAAACGTGTGGTATTTTTGTTCTTCCGACGACTCATAAGTCACTCGAAAATCTCCACTAAGAAGTAAACAGAGTCAACTGCATTATCCGATGCTTGCTAGCTTTTTGCTGCATATCACTCCTGTGTGGGACTTTCACTAATATATACAATTTATATGCATCAATTTAGCCATACTAGACGCATTTTAAACGAAATTTCACCGAAATTATGAAATGATAGCCTAATAGTAGCCATTGACTATTGTGTTTGCAGGCACGCTTGTTCTATAGATCCCGCGTTTCATGGGTGGGTGCAGAAGCCTACCTTTGGGTTCATGTTGAAAAAGTTTTGAGTTTACTTTTTTTTTTCTTTGTTATTTTTTGAGGAATGAATAGAAATGTTCAATGAACATTATATTGAATTGGAAAAATAGAAAGTCACAATCATGATGATTAGAATGAACACTCTTTTGCACTAGCCATCTGGTAGTGGTGGATCCCTTTCATCCCACTTATTTAAAGATATGATCAACTTTCAGCCCTGATATTTCCCAACTTCATTGTTTAAAAATTGAGAAGAGATGATAGCTCATAGCATCGGCCCCTTTTAGAACCTTTTTGCTTTATTCCCCTTTCTCTTTTTCTTCACTAGTTTGATTGCATTGGCATTGCTATTTATCATTACAACTTTGCCTGCTGCTCCTACTAAACAAACCCACCTACCAAATCTCTCTTTTTTCTCTCCTCGTAGCCAGCCATAAGGAGCTAATATTATTGAGAAAATGTTGACTCTTTAGTAGTAAACTATGTCTGACAATTCATTTTGTGAATAAAATACAATTCTTGAGGAAAAAACACAAATACCCTGTGTAAAATTTAATACAATTCTTTTGTCTTCTAAACCTCTTCTGAAGCAAGGCCCTAGTCTATTTTGTTATTGATGTCTCCTCTGGCAGTGGATAAAACCTTATATGACAACTTCATTACATCCTGCACATTCGCTTGATTTATTAAGTACACCCATTGTGGGGCCCTCTGCTGTGCTAATTGTTATTAGATGTCTATTTCTAGAATTTATGACGTAAATTGTCAAACTGGATTGCATAAATTTTAATAAAAATGGTTAGCAGGAAGAATTTGCTCCTGCTTTTTGAACAGTGAAATGAAAATGTTCCCAGGATTCACATGTATTTGCAAATGCACCTAATTATTGAAGAATCAGATTTCAAATACAGCTATGGCTTGTCTCTGTCATCGTTCTCTGTCTATTTTTTCCTCCACCAACAGCCACAATAACACAGAAAGCAAAAATTAAACCATAGAAATGTTGTAGTTGCATTATTGGTAATAAGAACTAGACAGGCAGAACATATGTAACTTCTGCAGCTTCTTAGACACAAAACAGAAGTATCTTTAATCTACGTAATTTGTAGTCAGAGCTTATAGAAAGCATATGTGAATCCACAGATCAGCAGTGTGATGATTCAAGATTATTTATGCATATTAGAATAAGATAGTCCAATGCCACCCTTGAATATTATTTATGCATATTCAAGTCTCAGCTCTTCCAGCTTGTCTCACCATCTGTAAAAGGAAAAGCAAAGAACATAGATATAAGAAAGAAAAAGGTTTTAAAATATGTAAATCTCCAAACGGGCAGACAGGGAGATAGACCTGAAAATAATTTTCGAGCCGCCTCCTCAAAATTGCGTACTCTTGCTTGACTAGTTGGAGAGTCCTAATGCATCTGCAGAGTGGAGACACGGACCAAATCTTGGCTGTTGAATCAGAGAAATTAAAACTGTATTTGATATATGAGCAAAAGAAAATTACCCATCAACATTTTCAGCAGTGCAGTAATCCCTGAATTGTGTGCACGCATCCTTCAACTTTTTAGCTCCAATGCTACACAAATATATAATGGTAAATAGAATAACTAGTTCTCATAAGTTTTAAATCAAAAGGAAATCCAAATTCTAATAATTTAATTGACGTATAATGATCAATCTAAAGGTTCACGTGAAAGTCTTACCTTGAGCTGCTTCCCTTGAACTGATGCAATATGTCATCCAGCTTAACAAAATCTATAGGCCTACTGCAGCTGCACAGGAGAGTACAAATGTTCGTCATTGTCATCAATATTCAGCTGTGTTTAACCACGAATGTCAACATATTTTACTCACACAGTCTGTTCAATATTCTGGATCAGTCTTGCAGAATCATTGTAAAACAACGACACAATTTCCTCTGCAAAATTGGGGTTCGTATCATCTTGCAATTCCTCCAGCTGGATGAATTGCTCTTTGTCAAGGTACCCCTGCAATTCAAGGTACGAATTATTTATTTATTTCGAAAGCACTACTAATTTTTTTATTGGGCCGTGGAACGGAATAAAATGAGCAAAGCCACATGAGAGCACACTTTTTAATAGAATCCTCTTCATTGCCGAAAACTTTCTTTTTCTTTGATTCAGCATAAAATTAAAACTAGCACAAACTATTAATTGGACATCTTATTGTCAGATATTTTGAACTGCATTCAGTGAATTGCTGTGCTACCATGCATAGATTTTAACTTTGAAATTATAAGATCATATCGTATGGCTTTACCTGTTCAAAGAGGGACCGCCTCATGTAGAGAATTTGATGCTGCAAGTGATTTCTGTCCATTTTTTTTTTGTTTGTTGTTGCTGTTAGGGAAGCGGCAAAATGTGAACGAATTGAATAAGACAGTACAAAATAGTGGGAAGAACTTCTTCTGTATATTTCATGGGGCTCTCTGGCAAGTATACGCAGGTATTTATAGCTTGATTGCATGGGCACAAAGGGGGGAGAGAGAGGACGTTGAAAGGGAAACCAATATAAGATGTATACATGTCAGAAAAAATATCATATTCGTGGGTTATTCAGATGCTGAGTTTTGTATTGTACGTACAGATTCTGAATCCTACTTCGTCGGTAAGCAATTATGGGTTCTTTTGGGTGATTGAGTGATCAATATAAAAAGGAATCTTACAATTTTATCAGAAAAAAGGATAAAATAAAAATAAAAAATAATAATGTGAAGAAATTCATATTTTAATTAATAAATAATACATTTTTCAAATTTTATTTCAGTCATGTTCACTTACAAATTTCAATCCTTTACAATTAAATCTCTAACTAAATATTTGAAATTTCGACAATTTAAAATAGACCTTTTTCTTACTCCAAACACAAGATGAAGAAAGTAACAGTCAAATTTTGGTTATATCAAATTAAAAGAAAATATTTACCATCCTAATCTAAGATTAATGGTAATAAAACAGCTTTCTTACGTTATTATTACTTATCACAATCATTGATTTTGATTTATTAGTATTCTAAAGTAGATTATAGCACCAGTTCATGTAATCTCAATAACATTTGGCTTATGCTTTAATCCATACAAATGCAAAGTGGATTGCTGATATAACACGATTGGACTGGAAGCTTAGTAATTTAATTACAGTTGCTTAAATCTCCTTATGCTTAGGGCCAGTAGGAACTGTGGAATTCCTGTTATTTTTTTAAAAAATTTATTTTTATTGTGCTATTAAAAAATTTAATTGTAAAAATAATTAATAAAATTTATTTTTAAAAGTGCTCTAAATTCTAAAAGTAGCTTATATATATTTAATAAATTATGTTGTTAAAATAATATAATAAAAAAAAGATAAAAAGTAGTACAATTTTTTTTATGCAAAATGTTTTTGCATAAAATTATAAATAAAAGATTATTTAAATATATAATAATTAAATTTAAATTATTACTTAAATGTTTATATATTTTTATTTTTATTAATTTAATTAAATATATTTAATTTTAATAATAAAATTATATATGCAATATATTCTAATAATGCCTTACATTAAGTGCAAGTAAATATATAACTTTAATTTTATTATTTATATTATATTTTTTATTTAATTTTATTTAAATTTTAATAATATTATTTTTTAAATAGAGACCAAGTTTATTATTTATTTAAGATTAATTTAAAATTTTTATTATTTATATAGAGATATATTTTAAAATATATTTAAGATAAAATTACTTTTCAAAAATAAATTTTGAAAAACACCACTTTTTTCTTCTTAAAATTTACTATCAAATAATTAATTTTATAAAAATAATTCTGAAAAAATTTATTAAGTACTTGAAACAGTTTTTTAACTACTTAAAATTACTTTTGACCATACGATCTGAATAAATTTTATTTACGCATGGTCTGAATAAATCTTATAGTAAATATATTACAGCTGCATTCGTAGACCGATGACTTTAAATTTGTTACCGTTTGGAATGGACAGAGATGAGAGATGATTTAGTTCCACGTATTAACCAGTGGTCACGACCAACTCCATTATGAATTTATTTTTCTTAAAGAAAATTATGAATTGATTTAAGGAAGATTAGAAAATGGACACGTAACTTCTGGACACGTGGCAGAGATAGATGAGGCCGAGAGAGCATGTGCCCATCTAGCGCTACCGTGGCAGTGGCATTTCCTATCTTTATGAAGAAAACAACTCCTGGAATTCTTTTCCGAGGATGATACATCTACAAAAGCTCACGTATTAAGACCCTTTCTTGTATTGGATGCTATGACTTTTAAATCACGCTTATTGTGAAACAAAAAACACACGTATCTCATTAAAAATTAATTATCAGATATTTTTTATTAGTCTTAAACACAATAAAAATACATAAATCCAAACATTAAGATAGAATAATTTTTAAGTCACAATTTGTTATGAAATAAAAATTTTAAACATTAAATATATAAATTTTATCAAAAACGAAATCACCTTAATACCACACAAATACTAAATATAAGATAACAATGCCAAACAAACTAGGTAACTAATGGCCTCCACAGTTTACATTACCCTTTTTTTTCCTTATTTTTTGAAACATTAGAAATTTTAGAAGAGAGTAAATAGTTATAATTCCCGTTCACCTTAACCTAATTGGCAAACAACATATACAATACTGAATGATGTGACAGTAAAAATTTGAGATAATATTTATAATATTTTTAATTTAAATCATCATATTATTTAATTAATGTATTAAAATAAAAATCTTAATTTATTTTTATATTTAATATAATTACGGATAATCTCTATACATATTCTTATACCACATTATTATGCCACATTAATTACAGAACTGTACTTATCAAAAAGAGAGAAATTTATATCTTCAGCTGATGTGGCATAATAATATGGCAAAAGTCGTCTTATCAAAAAGTGTAATCACTATTAAATAGTTATTTATCCATCTTTCTGCATCTATGTATAGTGTGTGTGCGTTTTATAAAACGAATAAATAAAATTAAAAGTGTGCTGTCACATCAATTGCAATGTTAACTTTATATTTTAATTTTGTATGTCTAGCAGCACTGAGAAAAAATATGAAATTTTTTTTTTACGAAATAATACTACATGCAGAATCGTCCTCTACAAGGGCAAAATATAACGCCACAAATAAACATCCTTTCAGATTTGGAAAAAGGTAACAAAGAAAAGAAATCATGATATAGAGAACGTATGTCCATACTTCATATAGCACCATCCCAGAGAGGATGCAAATCCTTATAATTTTCCAATTTAAAATGCAACAAGAAACAGGCCGTTAATAATTTTGGTGAGTGAAGCACTTAAAAGTGCACATAATTTTAAAAAAGAAACTAAGAGAAGCCAAAATGAGAATCACAGGGCACGTTGACAAATTTGGAAAATGTACCCAAAAAAAAAAGAATTCTTAGTTATGACTTCGATGAGAACATTATGACCTTTAAATGAGCATGCCTTTCAATGTCCATCTGCAATTCTCAAAAATGTTAGAAAGGAGAGAGAAGGATTGCTCTTTTTATTCGTTTGCCCCCACCAACGAAAGAAGAAATTTAACAGGGCCAATATCCTTTTCACGTCTATTTTTTTTTCTTTTCAAATGCGTGGTCACATCCCTCCTTTGTAAAAGGAAATCAAGGATGGATGGATGCATGTAGATCGATGGGTAGAATGGGATGAGAATATGAATAGTTCTCCTTCCAATGGAAGGATAGTTGTAGTTATTCTTTCCTCCTATCGCTATCTCCACATGGATAGAAATCCCACCATGGGCATGATAAACCCTTCACGCAATATCTAGATTTCTATAAAGAACTTACAGGACAAAGAGAGGCATAAAGATTTCTCCACCAGTCACCGCACTATATGGTGTTTTCAATGCCTTTATATCAGCATATTCATATAAATCATTGTAAGTGCGATAGGAATAACTTGCTGCATAGTTAATGAACAAGTAGCATGCATATCCTGAATAGTACCAGATTCCTATGAATGATATCTCTAATCTGAGTGAGTAGGATTTCTGAATGGTAATGGAATGGATGAACCACGATTCGTATTATGACTTGGGAGTATTTGGAGCATTATAAACTAACAACAGAGTCTGCTGCACTTGATTTAATAGCAGCACACATCCATGACGTATCACTAAGATCTTGCATTAAGGATATTTCAAGAAAGAAGAGCATTAGAAACTAGTAGATTTTTGTATATGCTATGGAATTGCAAGTGAAAGTGCAAATATACAAAGAAAGTGACACAAAACAGCCTACCAAGCATGGTAAGAAAATAAATCACCAAGGGAAACAGGTCGCAAAGTTACTGTCCTTGTATTAGAAAAATGATGAGCTCGGATCCTCAGTAGGCAAAGTGAATTGTACTAATCACCCAGAAAATACAAGCATCCACCTTCACTAAAATAATCAGTTCAAATACATTAAAAATAGTGCAGGTATAAAAAGACAAAGGAAAACTAAAAAGTCTGTCGAGTAACAAAGAATACAAAATTTGCACCTGTCTGCAAGGCAGAAGTCGAAGCAACAGCAACAAAAAATTTGTGGACCAAAAAAAATTCTCCTTTTCACTCATCAAGAATGTTCTCATCAGTGGACTCCAAGAATTTGTGGGCAATGATGGAACGTCAAAAAGTTAACTTTGAGGTAGCTGTATTTTAGATCTTTTTCTCAAAATATCCCCTCAAGCATCAATTCTACTCATCGCCGCAAGAATCCCATTGCCTGGTAGACATTATTGAGAGTTGCATCCGCTATATTTGTAGCTTTTGCAGCACCTTCTGCTAGGACTCTATCCAAATAAGCTGAATCAGAAATTATTTCCTTGTAGCGAACCTGCAAAGGTGGAAAACCTAACTGATGATGCGACATGTTTATCAGCAATAATTGGAGACCAGCAGTAGAAGACAAATAGGTAAGTTTTTCCAACAAATAGAAACAATTTACTCAGCACATTTGCAAGAAGAGTTGCGACAATCAAGAAAATGTATGGACATAAGACAGTCATCTATCGGGAATGAAAATACAACTGCATCCACCTAAAGCAAAAGAAGTTTGTTACATTCAAGCACCAATTATTTACACCTCACAAAGACTCAATCATCAAATACAAATACAAGGAAACAAAGCAGACAAATCAACTTGCCTTCAAAACAATTGGAGGTAACAACAAAGTAAAAAATACATGGAATCAAGCAAAGATTTTTTGGCTAAGGAGCTCCATTGCATAATCTAATACTAGACACAAGAATCCAATAGATGAATCAATGCTGATGTTTCAGATTTACGAGTAAAGACAGTTTTTTATATGATATGTGTCAACAACCCCAAGAAATTCATCCAGTTGTCCTACAACTTTGGATGCTTACTAGAAGTGCCGAACGAGCTGACACACATCAATAACTAATACATAGAAAAGTAAAGGCTATCAACACAACGAGTGCTTATAAGAACTCTGCACTATAAAATCTTTTGTTAATTTTAAGAGCAACATATGTAGAGTTAAGACCTGGATGGGATGGAGATGCTGAATCAAAGCATCTGTCAGGAGGGTTTTAAATATACCCCAGTTCATATCTTGGCATTCCTCAGCAACTTCCTGCAGTAGAAAATTCCAGTGTGAAATATCTAAAAGTTGCCACTGTTTGCACGCAAATATATCCAAATACTTCAGATGCAAAAGTATTTAGCACTGAGAAGATTGTTGATATACTGAATCTGGCATTACAGGCTTACAGCAAGGCACTCAGACCAAATTACAGAACAACAATTTCATACCCCTTTGGCCTTCCCTGAAATCAGTTGATATACTGAAAGAAGATTATTGCATTCAGGTCTGTCAGGATTGTCAAATTCCAGGCTGTAAGAGTAACCACAAGAAACATACAGAAAAGAACTTATAAGACCTCGTATGGAAAACTGTTCACTAAAGAAGGAAGTATTAAGAAACAATAGAAAGCTATCGCTTCTATATTCAGTATAGATTAAGAGTTCACCCTGCAAATGAGTCGGTTTTGCAACGTTTAATCTTATTTGCAATTACCTGTGCAGCAAAAGTGGAAAGAGTGCAATCAGAAAACATGAGAAAACAGCAAATTAGGTAAGTTCTTTCCCTTTTAATAAACATCACCAAGAATGAGCAGATACCTACTTAAAATTTGCAAAATAAATATCCTGGTTCCAGACAGAAGCCAATTGTCAAACACTAGTTTTCAAAATCCAATGTTGATTGTGGTATAATATAAAATCATCAAACCAGTCTATCGAGTCAACTATCAATTGCACAAAAAATGCATCAAACCTAATTTGAAGTCTATGTGAGAAAAATTTTTGGCTTCTATCATTGTCCTATGTTTTTTTAACATAAATTGGCTTCTGAAAGTTGTAGGTGACTTTCAAGCTGAGAAACCCAGCTTTGTCCAAGATGATCCTTTAACTTAGATCCATAAATACAATTTCAATGACTTAACTCATGCTGTTTTAAAACATGAAATCATAGGAAAGAAATGAACAGAATGGACACACTTTTTTATGACAGGCTGATTATGGCAGGAAGAGTTCTCATCTTTGGACTGAATCTAACAACTATAATCTCTCTCTCTCTCTCTCTCTCAGTGAAAAGCAGCAAGAGAGACAGAAAGATGCCTTAGATTTGTCATTAAAGTCAGTTCTGAAACCTGACCATGTTTCCAGTCATAAAACAAGATTTTTCCATACTTGACAGCAATACGAAGTAAAATTTAGGGAATTCACATAATCTGCAAACAAATATGAAAAGGTAGCCACTTGGCAAAAGAAACCTGTGATGACCACGTATGTTTTAATGATGAACAAATATATTGATTAAGTGTTTTAATTGAATTAAATCTTGATTATTTTGATTAATTGAATTGCAATGAATTGACTGCTAAATTGATTAATTATTTGATGACCTATTGATAATGAACAAAATGCATTGATTAAATTGAAATTGTGCTTGAATTGATAAATAAAATTATTTATTGAATTGATGAATTTGATTATTGAGGGAGATTGAATTGGAGTTAAAATATTGATTTAAATATATAGAGTCCAAATTTGTTGAGTACTATTGCACTGATGGTCAAATGGACGAGAAAGTTTAAGTATAGGAACTAATGGATCAATACATAGCTTCTACGGATCGATATATGCGAAGAATAGTCTCAAAGTATCAATACTTCTTACATAAGTATCGATACATCATGTTAAAAAAACCCGAGTATCGATACGCTTCATCAAAGTATCGATACATGAAGAAGATTCAAAGATCCTAAGAAGAGTGCACTTGAGTATCGATATCCAAGATCAAGAAAATAGATTCCAGACTTCTGAGAAGCACAAGTATTGATACTTAAAGCACTTAAAGCAATGAATATCGATACATGGAAGATGAAGAATACCAGAAAGACAATACGTCAAGTAAGATCAATACCCAAGCTCAAGACAAGCAAAAGTATCGATACACACTTATCAAATATTGATACTTTCATAAGATTTCAAACTGTAACAGCTAATTTAGAGCATTTATTATGTGCATTTAATGGAGTTACAAAGGGCCAGCCATACCTAAGAGACATAAATACTTCGAGTTTTGATAAAGAAAAGCAGAATTTTGGCACATTTCTAATAAGCTAGAACAACAAACATTCTCTGCAATACATAGCTTATTTCCTACACTTCATTTGTATATTTTTGAGAGAGAAAGCTCACTAAAACAGAACTTGTTGCACATATACTCTAAAAGAGAGTTTTTACTCGATATGCCATTGTACTTTTGGGTTGCTTTTCACCCGTAGCAAATATCAAAGCAAGATTGCTATGGATTAGTTTTCACCCATGTAAAAGAAAGATTGTATGTAGTTACTCTTCACCCAATAAAGAAGGTGCTGTAAGAGGATTTCTCTTAACCCGAAATAAACAAAGAGTTTTAGTGAAACCTCAGTATAGGGATTTAAACCGAAAAGAGTGGACCTAGAGACATTGCCGAACCACTATAAAAATTAGCATTTGCTAAATTCTCTCTACCTGTCTTTAAGTTTATTCAATTTATTTAATTGCTTGCATTTTGTCTTCATTGCACCACAAATCACTTAGAAAACTTTTAATAGCCATTTAAACCCAATTCACCCCCCCTTGGGTGACATTCTCTGGGCCAACAAGTGGTATCAAAGCCTAATTCATTGCATTTTTAAGATTAATAGTCTTTTAAGTAGTAGATCATAGAATGACGTCAAGTAGCACTCCCTCACAATTCGTTGAAGGTCAGTCTACTCATAAGCTACTATTCTTTGATAGTTTGGACTATGCTTAGTAGAAAAAGCTAATGCAAATTTATTTGACCACCCTAAACTTTGATATTCTAACCATTATAGAAGATGTGTATTCCTTACCCATGATAGAAGATGAAATAATCAAGGAAAGAAAGCCTAAATCCAAAAGGGATTAGACTTTAGAGGAAAAGACCCAATTTTAATTAAATGACAAAGTAATGAATGTACTCTATTGTGCACTTGATAAGAGTGAATACAATAGAATATTCGGATGTGACACTACTAAGGCTATAGAACATGCTAGAAATTACACATGAAAGCACTGATCACTTTAATGTGTTTTTGATAATGGACAAAATCATTATTTATAGTTTAGTTGAATGACCTTATTTATACTTTGGATAATTTAGATTGAATTATATATGATTCATGATTATCATTGAATTATTGATTTGTCCAAATTGATCATTTTTAAATTTGTTGATTAAACTATTAAGGTTATTCAAATGAGCAAATGGATTTATTAATTGATTCATCGACTGAGGAGCCTTCCACTATTTCAGAGCCTCCTACCTCCACTCCTCTACCTGCATTGACACAACCTCCTCTTGGTCCACAATGCACTCTTCCACCTAACTACTACTCTCGGCCACCTTTTAGTTCTAGATCAGGATGACAATCAGGAAAAGATACCTCTTGTAGTCAGGCTCCTTTTGATATACCTGACAATAGTAGCTCCTTCACAAACTACAAAGACATGGCAAAGAAAGTTAGACGAGTAGAGGAAGAGAGTGCAAGAGAGCGTTCGCACACCCAACAACGCCGTTAATTTTATGATTTGTATTTGTCTGAAATTGTTTATGGATTGTTCTTGGACTGATGTTTATGATTTGTTTAGCGTTTAATGACCTTGTATTTTGGTTTGATGTTATATTTTGATTATACTAATGATTATCCATGTTGTTTTTTATGATTATTCCATGTTTACATGCTTTTCATGATCCTCTCTTACTACCCTTATGTCTTTCACTGTTTCACCCTTCTTTGATTGTTGACAAAAAGGGGAAGACATAAAATGTTACAATGATTTTATTCACAAAAGGGGGAGAATTATTGACATTGAGCACAGTGGTAAAATAAATGATATTGAACATACTTGATTGAACTAATTAAAAAGAAAATCATGTATCAGGGGGAGTTTATAATTTTAGGGGAGTATATCCTTAGCATATCACTGCATTTTGTCATCATTAAAAAAGAGAGCGATTGATGACCAGATATGTTTTTGATGAACAAATATATTGATTAAGTGTTCCAATTGAATTAAATCTTGATTATTTTGATTAATTGTATTGCAATGAATTGATTGCAAAATTGATTAATTATTCGATTACCTATTGATGATGAACAAAATGAATTGATTAAATTGAAATTGTGCTTGAATTGATAAATAGAATTATGTATTGAGTTGATGAACTTGATTGTTAAGTGAGATTGAATTGGAGTTAAAAAATTGATTTAAATATATAAAGTCCAAATTTGTTGAGTACTACTGCATTGATGGTCAAATGGACGAGAAAGTTTAAGTGTAAGAACTAATGGATCAATACATAGCTCCTAAGAATCGATATATACGAAAAATCGTCTCAAGTATCGATATTTCCTACATAAATATCGATACATCATGTCAATATGCTTCATCAAAGTATCAATACATGAAGAAGATTCGAAGATCCTGAAGAAGAGTGCAACATACTATCGATATCCAAGATCAAGAAGATCGATACCAAACTTCTGAAAAGCACGAGTATTGATACTTGAAGCAATGAGTATTGATACATGGAAGATAAAGAATACCAAAAATACGATACGTCAAGAAAAATCGATACACAAGGTCAAGACAAGCAAAAGTATCGATACTTTCTACAGATTTTAAACTGCAACGACTAGTTTGGAGTATTTATTGCACGTATTTAATAGAGTTGCAGAGAGTCATTAGAGCCATAACTCAGAGACATAAATATTTCGAGTTTTGAAGAAAAAAGGAGAATTTTGGCACATTTCGAAGATAAGTAAGAACAACAAACATTCTCTGCAATCAATATTTTATTTCCTGTACTTCATTTGTATATTCTTGAGAGAACAAGCTCACAGAAAAAGCACTTATCGCACATATACTCTAAAAGAGAATTTTTACTCCATTTGTTGTTATATTTTTGGGTTGCTCTTCACCCGTATCAAAGCAAGATTACTGTGAGTTAGTCTTCACCTGAGTAAAATAAAGGTTGTACGTGGTTGCCCTTCACCCAACAAAGAAGGTATTGTAATAGGGTTCTCTTAATCCGAAGTAAACAAAGAGTTCTAGTAAAACCTCGGTGCAGGGATTTAAGCTAAGAAAAGTGGACATAAACTCGTTGTCGAACCATTATAAAAATCAATGTTTCCTAAATTCTCTCTCCCTCTCTTTAAGTTTATTGAATTTATTTAATTGCTTATATTTTGTCTTCATTGCACCATAAATCACTTAGAAAATTTTTAATAGCCATTTAAACCCAATTTACCCCCATCTTGGGTGACATTCTCTGGGCCAACAGCCTGTATAGAAATGTCAGAGAAAATGAAACTCGAAGTAAATAACTTCAACCAACAAAGGAGCATATCATTTAGGCTTAATCCCTAGTGACATCAATGACCCTATCATACACATTATAACATCACTCAATGTTAATGAAGACAGTCAAGAAAATGCAAAAAGTTTGCCTACTCACATCTTTGGGGTCAAGAAGATTGATTCGGGACTGATCAGATGATGCAGACTTGGACATCTGTAAGATTGAATGACAGGAAAATATCAATTAGTACTGAAAAGAACTTTATCCAAGTTAAAAATCAAATAATATCATTAATTACTCTTTAATACATTCAAATCTACATTACATATAATATTAGTCAAGTAAATGAGACATCTGATTTGTCCACAATAACAGAATGAAAGGAACATTCTAAGGATAGTTGCAGAGACATAATAAATTGATAGATAAATAGTTGTCAGTAGCTAGCGGGATAGATTGGACAAAGGTCATTCATAAATGTGAGGAGATACTTTTACTTTGGAAATAAGAATAAAGTTGGCTATCAATGTTAAGACATTCCATAACGAATTGGAAGTAGAAAAAGGAAACTGCTGGTGTGATAAGTGAAAAACTTTCAATATGGAAAACCTAAGTTATCCAGCTGTCCTTAAGCGTCCAGATTCAGGCATTCAGAGAATTTAACTCATACCCCTTATTTTGAGATTATAATGACAGCAATAATAGCACAAGATTAGCATCAACAAAATAAGAAAGTGGAAGTGTCTCATCCTCAAAGTTAAAGTTCATAACAGGAACACCCACAAGCAAACCTCCAAATGAAAAGAAATCTTTTTGAGATAAATCTGTAGTGGCCTTATTTTCATTTTTGTTGTATTTATTATTTAGTTAATATTCATGCAAATATGTTTTGTGTACCTCATGACAAATCTATAGTGTATGGTGTACAACTTAAAATGCTTAAAACCTTGGAAAGGCCATCAGTCAGGGACATAACTCGGGCTCCCGCTGGTGGTATTAGAGGTTCAGGAACCTACATGTGGAACCACATTTAGTAAAGAATATTCCATGACCTATGATATCCTTCACAAGCTGAACCAGGTATCAAGAAAGAGAATCCACCTTAAAAATAGCACCACCCCGCCTGTTATCAACATACAGGATATGAGTGGCCAAGGGGAGATAAATAATAGATTGAGAACAAAACATTTCTTGAACAAATGTATATTATTTGAGTCCAACTCAACATACTAATTTTTCGTACCCTCCCAATTTCTTCAGATTTCATGAACAAATGTATATTATTTGAGTCCAACTCAACATATTAATTTTTCTTACCCTCCCAATTTCTTCCACTTCCTCCCTCCATATAAGTAATTAACACGCTCGGCCAGTTCACGTGTTAACTCCAGATGCTGCTTCTGATCCTCACCAACGGGGACAAAGTCAGACTGCAAGGACACACTGCAATTTATAAGAATCATGCATATATATATATATATATATATGCCAGGGGCATAAAAGAATACACCAAACATTGTACTCTTTAGATTAAAAAAAAATCTAAATAACCATGAAGAAACTTCCAGCAAAATTTTCATGCCCTGTTTAAAAATCAGCAGGTCATAACACCACCTGATATAAAAGAATGTCAGAAGCCATTAAAACAGGATAAGTCAAGAGAGCAACCCCAACATTTTCATCCCCCTGTAAAACAAAAATTAAAGGAAAATTATCATTATCAATAAAAAGATATAGCTCTGGCACAATGTGCTATAATAATAATAATAATAATACAAAAGCAAAATAAAATCAACTAAGAACTAAAAATCTTGAGTCATGGCATCAAAATTATGGGCCGAAAATAAAATCAAGAAGCAATAGTGACAAAAATTATCAATACCAAGATTACGAATTATCAGTATCTTCTAGACTTAATAACCAAACCAATAATTCAAGCCTCAAAAAACATGGTCTTCATAGTTGACTACTTACATGCGTCCGACATATATGACCATTGATGTTTAATTAAGATTGTCACATTTCATTACTCGAATAAAGAAGCTTACTAATAGGACTATTCTGTTTAGATTAAAGATTTTAGGATAGGACTGGTCGAACCCCCTTGCACACAGACCAAGTTCACATGCATGAGAAAAAATGAATTGATAAAAGGTATTAAGTTATAGAGCAGATCTTTCCAAAATAAATTAATAACAGGCACATGTGTGCACTCACATACACATACACAAAACGATAGAAGTAAGAAAAATGGAGATGGATCTGTCATACAGCTATAAACGCACCGCCTTATGAGATTTTTCTTTAAACTGAATCATTTTGTTCAGCCAACCAATCGGAGTTGCAGAACTTAGCAGCCACATCAATTCTACATGGGCACGAACATGAGACTGCACAAAAACAGAAGCCTGCATGCCCAACCCAAGGTTACCTCTCACCAATTTGATCGGAAATGCTCAACAAAGCTAACACCTCCTAAAATTTATTAAGGGACCAGTAGGCGGAAAACAGACCTTGGAGGCATCTATCCCACAAGCCAGGTAAATAGCTGCTGTATCCCTTGTTGCCTTAGACAATTGTTGCGTATCATATGGTAATGTAATCTATAGATTATAAAATAGCAGTTAAAGAGAGTCCCGAATTCCTGTTATAAGAATAACCTCATTCAAAAGATAAACTAACACGTGGTTTTCGCTAATTTTCCTTTTCAATCTGCAGATTGCTTATATAAAACCGAATAGCATATTCTAAAAGACATACCGCATGGAGATCCACTATGAAAAAGAGAGTCTCGTATGTATTCTGCAAAATTGATACCCCAACAAGGATCCATGAAATCATGAAAAAATGAAAAATATAAAAATAAAATTTAAGCAAATAAAGATAATGATTGCTTCAAACAACTTCATCTTACACCATCCTGTTTGAAGCCTAAACCATTATAGGCATTGAACCATATAAAGTCAGGGCGTATGTGAGTTCACCAACCGACTTGCTATGTCCATTACATGAATAAAGCATAAAAAAGCAGGTCCAACCAATTATGTGAGCTATTACATATCACAAGGGATTTACAGACCTATCAAAGATAAAAATTAAAAATAAAAAAAATAAAAAAATAAAAAACTCATACACTGAATATTGGAAGAGAAGAGCATGAGTAGCAAAATATACCCCAACAAAGCAACCAAAACAGTCAGAAAGAGAACAATTGGAATTATGTTTCATACAACACAATTATGCCATTATAAAAACAAAATATATTTTAAAATTTAGTGGCAATGTCTCGTTGAAGAATATACCAGAGATAGTCAAGACTACCTGAAGCGCTATCCAATTTTTTATGGCACCAAGATAATTCCCAAGGTGGATAGATCCTGTCGGCTGGACTCCAGACACCATCCTCTTCCTGCAAAAAAAAAAAAAAATGCAACTACTGATAGAAGAAAAAAAACAATAACAACGTGTTGAAATTTAATTTGATGAAGAAAAATATATGGAAGTCAATCTCATTTACTACCAAAGTGCAAAACATGACAAAATTTAATCAGAATCAAAAGACAAATGACATCATGGTTTAATTTCCATTGTTAGCAAACAATTTTTTCACCATTCAAATGGACAGAAACCACTAACAAAGACCAACACTTGCTCAAAGTTCTTCAATAATGATATTACATAAGCCAAATGTAGATTTCAAATACCCCAGTGTACACAAGTCAATTTCGTCATTCATAATACAGCACAAAATTTTAAATATTAAAACAAAACGAAACGTCACTAGAATAAAGGAATAGTCATGCTCGCCAATTATTGGCATTAATCCATGATTTACTAAAAAAGTATGAATTAGAAGCGAAATTACCTTACAGAGGTTGAAGAACTCTCCGGAGCAGCTGGCTCCGACAGCGAGATATTACAGTAACAGCGAAAACCACGGCCATTGCGTCCGATAAGTTTATGATTTTGACGAATCCACCACGGTCTTTTGCAAAATTTACTTCGAAGTCTATCACGAAACCTGCTCGAGAGCACAGTAGACTGTCAATTGCAACTAAAGAGTTAATTAATGAGGATATAGAAATAAGAAGATAGAATACAATGAAGAAACAAGGCGCGGAGAGGAGCTGGAGACGACGAGGAAGTGAGAGAAAAGTGCGCTCTCCATTGTGTTGTGTTGCCCTTCTATCCTTTGTTCATTGCCATTTAATCCGCCGATATCACGTCATATGACTGGGAAAGAATCGTGTGACAAAGTGGCTGTCTAGTGCAGTTTTTTAAAGTGTTTTTCAATATTTTTATTAAAAGCTGTATTAAATAAATAAAAAAAAAAAATTATATTTAAAATATTAAAAAAAAATTTAAATGTGAAAAGAAGAGTTCTCTCTTTTGATTAAATAGATAAATAATATTTATTTTATTTTAAAAATATCTTTCTTAATTTCTTTTTTTTATTTTGATTTAATCATATTAAATATTTTTTATAATAATTTTAATAAAAAAATAATTTATTTTAATTGTTATGTCCAATAAATTTAGAAAAAAAATTATCTTAATTTTAAAAACTTTTTTTTATAAAAAATAAAAACTAATTTTTAAATCCTTAAAAAAATTATCCAAACAGACTCAGTGAAAAACTTTTTTAATAAAAAATTTTATAATTATTTGTATATTTATGTATAATAATAAAATTAAATATAATTATTTATTACATAGATATTAATTATTATTATTATTATTATTATGGTTGTAAACAAAAAAATTAATTTAATTTTTAGTAATTTAATTTTAATTTTTTAATCTTATTTTATTATTAATATATTTAATTATTAAATAGTACTAATAATTTAGTAAAATTATAAAATTATTTTATTGAGTATGTAGTTAATTTTTTATTTCTAATAATATATATGTATATATATAATGATAAGATATATTATTGTTTTTTATAAAAAGCATAAAAGTAATTATAAATAATTTTTTATTAAAGAAGAGAAATAAGTGATTATTTTTATATCTTAAAAAATATATAAAAATAGACTGTAAAATAAAAATTAACATGTCATGATGTGTAAAATAAAGAACAGTAACAGAAAAATAATAAAAAAAATAAAACAATATTTTACGTCTCAAATAAATTTACAAGAATATTATAATTGCATCCTACAATTAGTAGGGGAAGTAAACAACATATATCAACTAAATTTATAGTAGTACTAATGCTTATATACATTTATATTAAAAATAAAAAATAAAGGTTTAAGAAGAAAACATTACTCAACGTTTTAATAGGAGCGTCTTCTATAAATTCGATTTTGTAGGTCAAGTTTAGACAATTCTTAAATATGTCTACTAGACTCAAGTCTCAACTCCTCAGAAAACTATATATTTTAATAAGAACACCTATAAATTTAATTTTGTGAATCAAGCTTCGACAATTCCAAATTTTAGCAGGAATGGGTACAAATTCAACTTTACTTATATCTATTTTCTATTTTAATTATAACATTATTGAATATTGACACTGTGTTAACAATGTATTATATTTTATTTTAAATAAAATACAATTAGTAATAAGTCACCCTATTACCTTGAGTTTCAAATGTTAACTAATGGGCAACAAAACACCGTAAGTGAGCTTTTCCCCAGAATTTTTAACAAGTTGAAAATTTTCAAATCTTATGAAATATTTCTAAAATACCCTATTTCTATAAGATCATGAACCCCTCGTTACAATTTCTTAATAATATCATTATAATTTTCAAATATTTATTTATACCGCTAAAATATTTTAATATTATTTTTAAATATAATTTAATGAATTATACAAATTAGTCTATATAATATTGTCTTAAAATATTTAAAATTTAGGATTAATTTATAAATACAATTTAAATATATCTAAAAATATTAATTATCTTAAATATAAAAATATAATGATTATTATCTAATAAATAAAACTAGACTCTTTAATATGGATGTAAAATTTGTCATTAATTATTATCTAATAAAAAATTTTCATATCTAGTGATAATTACAAAATACTAACATATTAATTTGTATAAAAAAATCTGATATCTAGCACTCCTTCTATATTAAATCTAATATTAATATAAAAATATGCACAATTTGAAGCCAATCATGTAAAAGGAAAAAGAAATATTGGGCTGGGCCCGATGTCAATCAGACCCCTTAATAGGCTGACTTGATCGGGCCATCGCTACGTACTAGTAGAGATTTCACAGAAATTGAGGGAAACCCAGAAAAAGAAAAAGGGATTTAATAAAAAATAACTACGGTATAAAATTAGAATTCATAAGTATCTACAGTTATAATTTTTATTTAAAAATAAAAATTACTGTTTAATAACAAAAATATCTTTAAAATTAAAAAAAAAGAGCAGATTTAGTGTGATGAGTTCCGTGGAACTCGCCATCGGAAGTGCGACATGGTGCTCATCGAGGACGTCACGTCTCACTTCCGATGACGCGTTGGATTGCGCCATCGAAAGTCCACGTGACGCGCTCCAACGCGCCATCGAAAATGAGACGTGACGCCCTCGATGGACGCCACATCGCACTCTTATTTTAAATAATTAATTTTTTTTAAATTTAAAAAATGTAATTAATTAATTTAAAGAAATGAAATTATATATTAATTTTTTAAAAAAGTTTTAAGAAAAAATTAATAAAAAATTTTAATTATGATAATTAATTTATTAAGGAAAAATTTTAAATTTAAATTATGATAATTAATTTATTATCATAATTAATTTATTAATTATGATAATTAATTTAATTAATTAATTTATTAAGGAAAAATTTAAAATTTAATTATAAATTTATTAATTAAATTAATTTTTAATTAATTTTCATAATTTTAATTTTAATTATAAAAATTTATAATTAAATTTTTCCTTAATAAATTAATTATCATAATTAAAATTTTTAATTAATTTTAAAAATTAATAAATTAATTTTTCCTTAAAACTTTTTAAAAAAATTAACATAGAGTGCCATTTTTTAAAATTAATTAATTGCATTAAATTATCAAATAAAATTCTAACATCTATTTTTCCTTAATTAAATTCTAATATTAATTATTTTGTTAATTAAATTTTAATATTAATTATATTTTTTAATATAATATAATATTTAAACATTATATTAATTATTATAAATATTTAATAATATTCAATTATATAATATTCAATTGGGTTATTGTAAATATTATAATTTTAATAATATTTAATAAAAATCTAATATTTTATATTTTATAAATATTAAATTAAAAAATTATATCTAGTTTTTTAAATTACTTAATTTATTTTTAAAATTATTTTCTAATTTTTTTAATATTTTAATTATATTAAAAATTCTTAATATTTTAATATTTAACTTCATTAATTATATTTTCATATTTTATTAATTCTTAAAAAATTTTTACAAAATTAATATAGAAATCTATTTTTTAAATTAATTAATTATATTTTTTAAAATTTAAAAAAAAATTAATTATTTAAAATAAGAGTGTGATGTGACACATTCGATGGGCGCCACGTCGCACTTTCGATGGCACGTTGGAGTGCGCCATAGGAAATCCACGTGGCGCGCTCCAACGCGTCATCGAAAGTGAGACGTGGCATCCATCGGTGCCCATCGAGTGTGTTACGTCGCACTTCCGATGGCTCGTTGGAGAGTGCCACGTGGACTTCCGATGGCGCTCTCCAATGAGCCATCGGAAGTGCGATGTGGCGCGTTCGATGGGCGCCACGTTGCACTTCCGATGGCACGTTTTAGCAGAACTTTCCACATCAAATCGCTCCTCTTTTTTTTTTGAATTCAGATATTTTTATCGTTAAACAGTGATCTTGACTATTTTTGAATAAAAATTATCACTTAATATTTTTGAATTATGACTTTACTGTTAAGCTATTTTTGGTTAAAACCCAATTATTAAATCGCTCCTTCAATTTCGAAAATAGTTGGCTTCACCCCTTTTCTCTCTGCACCGTCCTACGAAATCACGAAGAACACGTCGTCTGGTGCTAAAAATAGCAGCAATCGCCGATTTGCTCGACGGATTGTGGTGATTTTAAAGAGCTTGTGAACTGGGACAGCGTATTGTGTCGTCGGCGTCGGGTTTGGAGCTGGTCAGAGGGCATCTTGCAATTTATGACCTGCGGTGCTAATAAGTGAGTTTTTCCTACTTATTCTTTTATATACATGTTCATAAGTTTATGAAAAATGATTGGATTTGGCATCTTTGTCGTTTATCTTGTGTTAAATACGCATGAATGTTATTTTAGGGTTCAGGTGGTTGAAATGTTGAATTTTTTCATAATTTTGAAACCTTAGCTGCTGACTTTGCTGGTTAGGGGCTAAATTGGAAATTTCACCAATTTTAATTTGGGTTTTAAATACCAAAACTAAGATTTGGCATATTATGATTTTTTTTTCTTGTGTATAATTTTTAGATTTAGTGTTAAAAACTGAAGAACATAACTAAACAGAATACAGCTCATGGAATTTTTTTTAACTATTTTTACCTGATTACTAAATTTTTGTTAACTGTTTTGTTGCTATGTAAGAAAATAATAGATGGGAAATTTTTATTTTAATGTTTTGTTTGTGTCCTTTTATTATTTACTCAAAATTGAAAAATATTTTGGGTTAGTTGATTTTGAAGTTGAGAAGGGTCATCTGCCTTTCCTTGTTACATAACTCTGTCAGTGTTTGTACACAACTACATGTTATGTTTCAGCTTAATTTTAAAAGTACAATTATTGAAGTTTTACGTAAATAAGTTTATAATGAACTTGAAAACCTTCCTTTTTTTGGTACAAAAGTTTATCATGAAAATGAAGATGAGTAGGAGTTACCTCTGATATTGTAAATGTGAAATAGATGTTGAGAGGATCATGTCAGTTTGAAGGCTGTAGTATCTTGAACCATGCCCTAGGTGAGGTGAAGTCCAATGATCCAGCCAATAGTGCCAAGAATGTAGCCAGCTATTTGATAGCAAACACGAAATTCAAACTACCAAGTTAAATTCGTCAAACGAACTCTGTAGAAAGTAAATTCTTTGGATGAGCTTGATTTATATTGGTGCAGGTGTTCTAACAGGTTGTTCTAATTGTAGAAAGTAAATTCGGCAGAGTGATTAAAAGTACTTAAGTATAAGTGAGTGCATAATAGTGGCCAAGTAAAAATGAATGCTTATAAAAAATATATTAACTTTTTACTTTTAAAATTTAGTGCAAATAAGTTACAAAAATAACTTAATTTTATTGGAGATAAGCGTTCTACCTATGTCAGAATTATTGGCGATATTTAGTTAATTGAAAATAATTATAAGGAACCATTTCTAGCAACAAGGATGATGTTTGACTACATAGCATAAGACAATAATTATCTTTTCTTTTATCTGTTCTAGTAGTAATAATTTAAATTAATATATTACATTCCATTAATGTATTCTATTGCATTCATGGTTGGCATTTTGATCACTTAGATTGAAGCTACTGTTGGCATTTTTTAAGTGTGTAAGTGTGCTTCCAATGGACGGCAGATTATGAATGTAATTGTGTAGTGGATTTGGAATAGATTAGTTCTTTAATTGGAGGGAGTATCAACGGGTATATGTTGTTGTTGAATAGAGTTTGAATGGAATGTATTTTTGTTGATTGATTTCAGGAAGTGTGTTTGGATTGTGCTTCAATGTGAAGAATTAATATTTATATTTTTTGTTGATTGATATTGGACTTTTTTTTGGTCTGTTTTCTCGTATTATAGAGGACTAATTTGTGAAAATTTGTTTAGTTGAGGGATAGAATTGGTAAACACATTTTCATAATGTAGGACAAAAAAGCAATTGCAGTGCAAATTTGGATGAAACCAAACAGTAGGGACGGTTTTGTCAAAATATTCCATAATGTGTCCTAAAATATTAAAGCACGAAACATCAAGAACCGAAATGTTATTAAGCCATTAATAATAATGTATTGGAACTGGGCTTTTTTTATATTCCGATAAATGAAATAGAACCCTCATTGCTTCTTCCCTAACAAAACAACTGGACGCTTTAAACCCATGGCTTCATGCAGCTACCTGCCAACTCCGGTTTGTGAGAATGGAATCTGGTCCATCAAGGCAGAGGTACCCAGTTTTTCCTCGACAAAGGCCGGCAAAGAGCAGTTATAGTGGTGGATTGTCGACGGCAAAATGCATGAAATTGTCGCTCACGTGACGCCACGTGAGCGATTCGTCATTCCCAGGGACAACATCCCCAACAAGTACCTCAAACAGCTTTGGGAACAGTTCATGCTTCGTGCTCACCTTGTCATCTAGGAATCAGTCAGTTTACCTTTAGTTTTTACTTGTTGCAATTAAAAAAAAATTGTACTGAACTGTTTTTAGTCGGGGGCATGAAGTGTGGTGCAAAGGGTACACGGAATTGTATCAGGAGTTAAAAGGAGAACTGGAAGAGGCTGTATTGGGATGAAGGTTACTCCAAGAAAATTGCCCAAGATCATGCTAACTACGACTCAGCTGAACAGGATGATCAAGATTTTAACCCATGCAGGTTTTTCAATGCGGTTTAATATAATTTATCATTTAGTTTTCATTTGAATTTGAATTCTGATAAGATAAGGTTAATTGTATTTTATTTTATCTTATTGTGTGCAGTAGCAGCAGGAGACCTCATGGTGACCAAATGAGAGTATGGACTTCCAATGCTTATAGTATTAGCTTTGTATGCCTGTTAAGATCTAAGTGTGAGGGCTAGGTAGTACGGAATGACGTGCAAATTGGGAATATGAATGTTGGTAAATACCAACTGCGTTTGTAAGTGGGATTAATTCAATATTGCTTAATCAGTGTTTCTAGAAGTGTTTCACATTAGCAATGGAAAATTCAGTATCATGTTGGATCTTTCAATTTGTTGTCTATTGATACTTTTACTTGACTTTACCATCTGGCTGGATTTTTATTGTTGGACCAGGATATCCGAAGAGATAGCCAAGGTGATACCTGGGAGAAGGTCAATCAAATTCGGGAAAAGATTGAATATGACAGAGAGAGAATAATGAGAAAGAAAGGTAGGCTCAGATTTCCTGTGTTGCAAATGATTTTCCCTGTGTGTTTGCTTCACATTGTCATTCTTCAAAGCATCATAGTTCCTGTAAAAACTTGTTGATGGTTTAATTCGCATGTTAGGGTGGCAAGGTGTTGCTACAGAATATGTTGTTGTCAGAGCACTGGTATGATGAGTTGGAGGTGGAGTTTTTCGTGTATGCTTATTCATTTGATACAATAGCTACTGAGTCGAGAGTGGCCCTATTTGAGTGGCTACTGTTCGTTTTTGTATTACAACTCCACATGAAGACTCCAGCTGAGTCTTGTTTGGTGTTTTGATTTGATGACATTGCTCTCAGTTAATTAGTGTAATTTCATGCTTTTTGGTATGATTTTGAATGTTCCAAATCTCCACATTCTTAGGGTAGATTTGTTTTTAGGAGAGCTTGACTCTATGCTTAGCTACTTCAATCTATGTACTGTGGGTTGTAAATGAAGAAACTTTATTCAATAAGAAGCTGTTCCAAATGTAATTCATTTGAATGCTCTGATTTCATTTCTTAGTTGTGCATCGGGGTTATGGTCTACTTGCATTTTTTTATATCAGATGGCACTAAACTCTTGTGTTATTGCAAACTATGGAGACTTACCAAAATTTTTATGTCACATTTGAATGATATTTTGAAGTTTCATTCCTTCAAAATTGAGATGTTTCCTGGGTGTGGTTCTCATTTATTTTTCACATTCTGATGCAGCATTTGCACCTATGAATGGCGGAACTTATTAAGATTCACATGATCCAAATCCCCATTCACGAAATCAACCATTTGACACTCAGAGATACTTTGCCCATACCGAAAGGAACTGACAAGAATGATTGTTGACGACTTGTGTGAAAAAATATTTGTGAATATTCAAGGGAACATCAAGGCTCAATGGGAGATTTTGTGGCATTGATAAGTAACAGATCTCGAGAACCGTGGTTATTGTCGATCGAGCAAATAGGAAAGTGGGGGCTAATTGATAGATTGTCGCAAATTTCAAGTAAATGTGTCCAAATTTGTAATCAATAGGCATTACGAGATGTTTGACAGCTGTGGAAATTATGAATGTTGAATTCAGTTGTTACACTACAGAAGTGCTAAGACGCAGGAAGAAGGGGAATGAAAATCAAATGTTTCAAAGTATTGTTTTTCGTGAATATTTATTGGACGCCGGCTTCCTATGATGTGTTTTTATTGAATGTATTCAGCATTCGTCAATGAACTCAAATTTGTGTAGACATTCTCTTTTGACCCCATTTTGGAACAATAAGACTATACATATGCAACCACCGATCTGGTGAAAATAAACTAACGTTTATGATGAATTCTAATGACATATTTCAACTTCCATTGAACTCCATAACAGTTGGACTAAAATTAATTAATTGAATTCAAAGTAATCATCTCCTCCAAAATATGGTTAATTAGAAATTGTTTTGAATACTAGTATTTGGGTGCTTTAATGTTAGGAATATAAAATAAATTTTTGGTCACGCAATTAGATGATGTTACATATAATGTGGATTGTTTTATTGAATACATTATTTTTTATTAGTATTGTATTTTAATACACCACATTAATTTGTATATAAAAATTTATATAAAAAATTTGTACTATTAGAAGTTACTACATTTAATTATGGTTCAATTTAAAAAAAAAAATTGAACCAACATTAATTGATTTATTTAGAAAATTAATGATTCTTTTAAACACTAATATATTACAATTAGATAAAAACTAATATACAATATTAAATAAAATAAAAATTATAAATATTACATATATGAGTATAGCTCTTATGTAAGCGTCATAAAATAAAATAGACCAAATTCTCACAAATATTTGGGAGGTAAAGGAGGTACTCATAATATTATCAATTATTTTACTATTACTAAAACTTAATAAAATTAAAATTTTTAAATAAATTACTCAAAAATAATTCAATTTGGTTGTATTATTAAATTTTTTTATATAAGAAAAATACTATTTTAACATTAAGTGAAATAGTGTCTAATGATACCAACTCTTATAAAGATGTTTGCTAGTGTAAATGGCAATGGATCTTTAGAGATAAACTTATTTTACCACCTAGAATTTTCATTCCAAAGTTTATTTTAAATAATATGAAGTGTCCAAAGTTAATATCAATTAATGTGAATTGAATTTACGTACAAATGTGGCTATATACTGTTTAAATTAGTTTAAGATAAAATTTTAAATAAATTCAAATATTACAGTTTAAAAATAAATTATTTTAATATAATTCGTTAAAATATTATAAATTAATTCAATTTAAATCATAAAATATAATTTAAAGTGATATGAATTTATTATTTAAATTATATTATAAAATTAATAATATAATAATTGATTATTATCAATTTTATATCTCTCACCAATATTTAAGAGAGAGTTTCATAAATAATTTTTTTTTGTGTTTAGAGACAAAAGCATATAACTTGAGATAATAAATAAATAATAATAAAATTTTTTATAGGATAATATTAAACGATTTGTTTTATAGTTTCGTAATTGGAAATTGATTCAATTCAAAATTCAAATTACGAATAATAATTTAAAAAAATATCAATCTATAAATGAATCCCAAATTTTTTTAAAATAATTCAAACTACAAATTTTAACTATTTGAATTAGTTTGAAAATGTTCACTCCTATTTACATATTATTAAAAAATAATTTTTAATAATTTTTAAAATATTTATTATATTTTTTATTATTGAATAATCTTATTTATTTTTAATAAAAAATTTAGGACAAGTAATACTCATTTATAATTTAATGATTAAATTTTTTTTTTTATAGAATTATGATTTTGTTTTTTTTAACTTATTAATTATTTTTTAAATTAAAGGGCAAACTTATTGACAAAGGTACAATCATGCGAAGCACCTGATCGAGATAAGAAAAAAAATACGCTTAGAAATTACAAGTTCTGATTCTTGCAGCACTCAGCAGCAGATACGGTAAAACACAATTTCATTCGGGGCCGGGCGCCAAAAAGCTAACGTAAAACACAAGTTTAAAACTGAAGATCTGAATTCCGATCAACCGCATTTGATGATAAAAATCGAAGAACAAAAATGAGCGGAGCTCGACTGTGTGCATTGCTTACTGAATTAGGTTACGAAGGTGCAGACATGTTGGACCCCGACAGCTTCGAATGGCCGTTTCAATACGACGACGCTCGATCTATTCTCGAATGGATCTGCTCCTCTCTCCGTCAATCCAACGTCCTCTCCCTCTCCGACCTCTCTCAGTATGACCCAATTTCTTTTCTTCGATTTTGAATTTTCTACTGATTAGTGGTAAATTAAATCAATATTTGATAACTCCTGTTTTTAGGTGTGAGCAGTTTCTGCAAGAAGGAAAGCTATTGGAAGTAAGATTTTGTTGTGATGTTTGATTTAATTTTCTTAATTTTTTTGTTCGAATATAATTGAATTGAATAGTCGTTGTTGTTACTGATTATATTGCTGGCAGGGAGAAGATTTGGAGTTTGCTTATGATAGCATATCGGCATTTTCTTCCAGGAGAAATGACCAGGATGAAGTTTTTGGAACCGAAGAAGGGCTCAAAGATATACGGTATATTTCTTTGGCATGTTTGTTTTTAGTAGATCTTTCTCATTTAGAATTTATTTTATCGAGTAATATAATCAGTTTTGGATTTTAGGTTTTGTTTTTGACTGAATTTCATGGTTGGCAATGTACTTGTTAATTTCTCAGATGTACTACTGATTGATGATATGTTGGTGACTTGTCGATACATTTTTGATTAGTCCTCCATTTGTCAAGTTACAAAGATAGAATTGTTTACTGCCTTATAAATGATATTTCGTTGAAGATGGAAGTTTGTTTGGTATGGTGACGATGCATTGTGCTATATTGTTTCTAGCAACAATGGATTTCCTTTTTCTTGTTTAGGGAGGCAACTTTAGCGTATAAAGCTGAAACTGTAGAGCTGCAGAGACAGCTTAAGCAGCTGCAGTCCCAGTTTGACATGCTCACTGTGCATGCTTCAACGTTGGTACAAGGGAGACGTGCAAGAGTTGCAGCTACTTCCACTGTCAATGGACACCTTACAACCTTGGATGACAGCATTTCAGCAAGAAATTTGCAGG
The DNA here is from genome assembly GCA_035590515.1 of Trichilia minutiflora. Lineage (NCBI taxonomy): Eukaryota > Viridiplantae > Streptophyta > Magnoliopsida > Sapindales > Meliaceae > Trichilia > Trichilia minutiflora. The sequence continues at coordinate 9,879,399 of JAVXUL010000019.1, forward strand.
TACTGGAAAGTATTTGCATATTTTAATGTCCATCATTGTTGAATATGTATACCATCTTGCTTATCCAAAAACAAGAGAGGAAAATGCAAAAATTTTTCATTATTGAATTTCTACTCCCCAATGATAGTGTATATGTTAACTAATGAAATAAATGTGTCTGCAAAGTTCTAATCTCTTTCTCTCTTCCTTCCTCTACTTTTCATTTTCCCTATCTTCCGGGCTTCTATTTGCTATCTCTTATATATACAGAATGTACTTTTTAAATTCTTTTACTTTAAATTTAGATGAACGCAGTTCTGGGAAGGATAGCTTCAACGGCACAAGAGTTGGCTCTTTATCATTCCGGGGATGGTATTATATACTTTTTTATTCTTTTACTTTTTCTATATCTAGCTATCTAAGAAATTTAAAGATAAAGTCATGATTAATTTCATTTTTCTTTGAAGATGCAAAATTTGATGCTGATTTTTCAAAAACTAACGGGCTTGGTCCATTTTTTCTATGAGATGGTCAACATAAATGACTTAAATCATGCAAAAAATGTTTAGGTTCTTGAAACCAGTCAACCTCAATCTATTATAAGTATTGTTTTGATATACGTTTTCAGGAGGAAACTTTCAATTTTGGGCTATATAAGTTAAATATCTTTTGCATCATTCATTGGTTGTAGTTGAATCCACGAGTAGTTTTTTTCTGGAGATTTCAGGCCTTACTTTAAAGTACTTGGTTCATGATGGCAGTTTTAACTGGATCTAATTCTCTTACTAGCCTTCTTTTCTAGCAATGTTCTACACATTTTGGTGTCAATTTTTGATGAATGTTTATGCTGAACCCTGTATTTAATTGCCAAGTGTTATTTTCATGTCCAGAAGATGGCATCTACCTAGGTTACTCTGACTTTCATCCATACTTGGTTGGAGATTCATTGTGTATAAAGGAGCTAAATCAGTGGTTCACCAAGCAATTGGACACAGTATGTTGATATCTATCTTATAAACTTTATGTGCCTAGTTTTAAGTTTCTGTAATGTTTCCTAGACTGACGAATAAATGGAGAATGAAATCTGGTTAATCAAGGTTGTAAGTTTCAATGGTCTTACTATTTGGTTGCAAGCAGGTTCCTTTTCGATTAGTTGCTGAGGAAGGAAAATCAAAATGTTCGTGGGTAAGTCTTGATGATGTTTCAAATATATTAGTAAGAGGTAAGCATTTCTATTTCCTTATGCTTTTACTCTTTTTCTTCTTGCCAGACTGCCCTGCTTTTAATTGAGTTGTTCATTTGCTTCCTCCATGTTAGTGTCTGGATCAAATAAAGACTTGTGTATAAGCATATGTATATTCTTCCTACTTGAACAAGACAAAATTCCTTCTCTTCTTTTTCTCCCTACCTCTGAATGCGCGCTCCCCTTCCCCTTCCGAGTACTATTATTGATTCTGCAATATGTTGTAATCTACTTATTACTTAATGATTGACATATGGTATCTTATTTTGGGTGGCATTTGTGTGGTGTGATTGGAGCCTTTGAAGTTTCTTCCACAGATGATATAAGGAAGATTAAATTCTGTTTCTAAAGCCACACTAATTTTTTAGTTATTAAGGGATTCTACTGGATTATATGAGTTCATTAGAATACTTACATATAGACATAACTGCTAAGTACTTGAGGATGGATAAAATATGTATCGGATTTTGACTTAATTTCATTTGTTATAAACCTATTGCAGATATTCTTCATTTTGACAGGCAGATGCATTGTAATTAACACCATGCCTATCTTTGAAGTATATACCATACTAGCAGAATATTGACGTGTATTTCTTGTTTTTCACTGTAGCAGATTTAGAAAAATCCCATCATCAACGTGTATCTGAATTACAACGACTTCGTTCGATGTATGTACTCTTACCCCATAAGTATTGATACACTTTCAAATGTATATTTTCTAGTGGTTTATAGTTTTCATTTGACAGATTTGGAACGAGTGAAAGACAATGGGTGGAAGCCCAGGTTGAGAATGCTAAGCAGCAAGCTATTCTTATGACACTTAAATCTCAAGTAGCATCAGATGAAGCTCACATTCATCTTGATCTTCATTCACTTAAGTAAGAGTGCTACATTTTACATCTATAATTTCACCTTACGCTACATTTTATAAGCCAATTTATATTGCACCTAAAATTTTTAGCTTGTAAGCATTTTGGTTGCTTATTAACATTGTTATAAGTAAGGTCATATACATGAAAAATTGTTTCCAGGGGAAACATATGATATTTTCTATAATGCCCCTTTTTAATTGTCTTGCATAATCTTTTTTTTTGGTAAGTTATGAGGTATATTTTCATAAACTTGTAGGCGAAAGCATGTTGAGTTGGTTGGAGAACTCTCAAATCTTTATCACAAAGAAGAGAAGCTGTTATCTGAGGTTTGTATGTGTATTCAACTCAAGTTAATATTCTATGTGTAGGCTACTTGTTTGTTTTAGCATTTGAAAACATAATTACAGAACACTGTCAGAATCAGAATCTACCAGCTCAATATAATTTGGTTAATCGCAGTTAACTGGCTGAAACATTTTGCAACGTCAGTTGTACTTGTTATTACGGTGCAAATAATGGAATTACAACTTTTTAGTTGATTTCTGAATTGCTTTTGTAATTTCCAAAAGATATTGACGTTGCAATTTTTATATGTCATACACAATCATTTATTATATATGTGTGTATGGGCAATGTATTTGTTCTTTCCAGGTGACTATACTGCTATTTACTGTTGTACAATGTTTCATTCTTTCAGACTATTCCAGATCTTTGCTGGGAGCTGGCTCAACTCCAAGACACATACATTTTACAAGGTACTGAGTGATAGCTTTCTCATTCCAAGATTGTTATAAAGGATGAATATATCCAACTTTGTGTCTGTGGTTGTAAGTTACTCTTCTGAGGATTATATGGTTCTCAACTAATGAACTTGTAGGTGATTATGATTTGAAGGTCATGCGCCAAGAATTCTATATCAACAGACAGAAAATGGTAGGTTAGCTACTTCACAGTTTTATCTTTTTGCATGTTTGTTTAATTATAACTCATTGAGAGCTGTCTGTGAAAGTGTAAACATACAATGTGGCTTAGGCGTTCAAATTTGGGACTTTCTATGGGATGGCTGCTATGGCTTCTTAGTTTAATTAACTTAATACTATGGCTCATTCATTGCCCTATTTTACATAAGCTTATGCCGAGACTAGAGCTCTGGCATCTTGAATAACGTCCCTCCTGTTCTTGCAGACTCCTTGCAGCTTATCTGAAATTTTGAGTCATATTTTGTTCCAGGATATTTAATTTCTTTTTTTCTTTTGCAGTTCATAAGTCATCTAATTAATCACCTTGCAAGGCATCAGTTCTTAAAAATAGCCTGTCAGCTGGAAAAGAAGAACATGCTTGGAGCATATTCACTGCTTAAAGTTATTGAGTCAGAGCTTCAGGGATACCTGTCAGCAACCAAAGGCCGAGTGGTACTAGGCTCTTAACATGTGTTGGTGTGTGTGTATGTTGAGCCTTGGTTTACTTTTGGGTGCTCGGTGGTCATAAAACTTTTGTCTCTTAAAAGCCTACCTCTTAATATGTCTGTCTATTTGCAATTTCCTATGTTGTATGTATGAATTTGTTCCGAGAACATGAACTGCTTTGATTCCTTTAGATAGCTCTGAAACCTTATATTATCATTGGTCTTATCCGAAACTATAATATTGTTACAGGGTCGCTGCCTGGCACTGATTGAATCTGCAACTGATTTACAAGAACAAGGAGCAGTAGATGATCGGGACACTTTTCTGCATGGTGTTAGAGATCTTTTGAGTATCCATTCAAGTAATGAATTTCATTATTAATAGATTCCTTTTGAAGTTATGGAAAATTGAGAATGTACTGTTAACTTCTGCCTACTTGTGTCATGTTTGTTAGATACTCAAGCTGGGCTGTCATCATATGTATCGGCACCTGGGATTGTTCAGCAGATATCTAGTCTTCATTCAGACTTGATGACCCTTCAATCCGATCTTGAGAATTCCCTTCCGGAGGACAGAAATAGATGTATCAATGAGCTGTGAGTAATTTTTCTTGTTGTATGTCAGTGTTACTTTCAGTCTCACTATCCCCTGCTAATATGGTGAATCTTGATCTATAGTATTTTATTTTCTAGTAACTATGTCCTGTTCTTTTGTCTGTTTGTGTATCAGGTGTACTCTTATTCAAAGTCTGCAGCAATTACTATTTGCATCTTCTACAACTGCACAACCGATACTGACCCCTCGGGTATAGCCTCTGTCATTTTACATCAAGGCTTGCTTGTTAAAAATGTGTCGTTCAACTAGCAAGTGTTGCTTGTTTTTGGTTTACCCCCAGGTATTTGATTCTCATGCCTTCTAACTAATTAATGTATATTGTTCCTGTACCATTTGAAGGCGTTAATGAAAGAGCTTGATGAAATGGAAAAGATCAATGCAAAACTATCAGCTGCGGTGGAAGAGGTGACACTTGAGCACTGTAAAAAGAATGAGGTATGTAAATTTATTGAACTGAACTGGCTGGCTGTTTGTCTGAGTCTACATTGTCCTTAAAATAAATTTTACAATTCTTATTTTAATGTCCTGTTGCTGATCTTTGGATTTCGTAAATGGCAGATAATAAAACATCATGCACAAGAAGTAGGTCTTCAAAGGCGGGTATTCGTGGACTTCTTTTGCAATCCTGAGCGTTTGAGGAGTCAAGTCCGGGAATTGACTGCTCGTGTCAGAGCCTTACAAGTTTCTTAACCTCTTCACCCTTTTGTTGAATTACCCAGAATAGACCTTATCGTAGATAATTTTATTAACACTTGTATATTAAGACGGGAACTGAACATGGTGTGTTATGTGTAGTCAAACATTGTTTTTGGCAGACGGTTGAATGGGTTATGGGCTGGGAGTGGAAGCTTCCTTTAATCAGAAAGGAAAAATACTAGCAAACCTTAACAACTTAACAGTATCTAAACCCAAATAAAAAAATAAAAAAGGAATGGACAGTGCAACTGTGGTGGGTGTCAACAAGATTATTATTTTCATTTACAACCTTAACTGGGGTTGAAAGGAAAGACTTGTTCAACAACACGTTTGTTGTGTTGTATTTGCCCTCGCACAGACGTAGCCGATGTATAAAACCGGGAGAGCTGCTGAGGTTTGTCATGACCGTGGTCTTCTGAAGTTGGTTTGTTTTTCGGTGGTGTAGCATTGGTTCGGTGAAGGTGGCATCTAAACGAGCCAGCATGAGTAGTTGGCGCACAAATGCAACTTCTTTTGTTGGAGGTGGTTTTTGGTTTGCTTTCCGTAATACTCTTATTCAGAATCTTCTCGGATATTGACTTGCATATTTCTTCTCCCTTCCTACACAGAGAATTATCGGAAAACAAATTAAGTATATTCTCATAAATGAAACAGATTACAGACGGAAACTGCTTGACACAGCCATTAAACTTTAGTACAATCGAATCCCATTACGAATTTTCAAAACAGAAAAGTCTGAAAAAAAAAAGGGTTTGGACAAAAAAAAAAGGGAAAGAAAAGAAAATGGGATATAAAGCAAAGTAAAGAAGAAAAGGTATGGCTGAGATGATAACAAGCCAAACGCCCACTCCCAATATCCTAATTTGATAAAAGAAAATGATAAAATAAAAATCATACAAAAACTCTTTCATATCATAACACAGTATAGCCAAATTAATAACAGAGCATATCATTATTAAAACACTTTCGAGTTTTCGAAATTCACGAACCACTTCACAAGATATTCTAGCAAAAAGTTTTGGTCGAGCATACCATACCCGACATTAATCATGTTTTTTGGTTCTGAATTCTCCGAGTTTTGCATTGGAGCAGCATGCATCCGAAGAATATCTGAGAAATTAATTATTCATCTGAATAAAATAATTCGATACTGAATAAGCAAGAGAAATTGCCAAGGAAACGTTCGATTGTGATCTATGAAGGAAGCAGCAGCAGCAGCGGAAGATACCGACTAAAAGAATGAAAAAAAAAAGATTGATAAAGGATGAATTTGATTTTGGGTTATACGTAAATAGGTTTTAATTCTAATACTGAGACTATTGAGAGAGGACGTGTCAAGAATCGCATGCATGCAAAACACAGAGACGTAACACACGTACCAATTAACAATTCATGTCATTCATTGAAAAAATATCCCATCAATAATATGGTATCTTTATCCGTTACTTGGCTCCGTTTCATCTTTAAATAAATAAATAAATATAATATTCGTAGTAATCAATCCAAACAAGAAAAAGAAGCGTGTAACCATTTTACTTATTTACAGGAAGATGAAATAGGTTTGGATTCTCTCTCACGCACCAATTTGGATTTAACGCAATTTTTTTTTTGCTTCTACTTCGACTTGTACGTGAAATAAATTAAATTATTTAATAGATATTATTGAGGTAAAATTTGAGCTCATTCTTTCGCCAGTTCTTGTTAATAGGGATGTCAAACGGGTCAGATTGACTTAATCGATTCGGGTTATTTCAGATTAAGTATTTAAACGGATCGAATTGAGTTAGCCCGTTTAATTAAACGGATTGATATTCTCAACCCTAATCCAATCCATCGGATTAGCGGGTTAAACAGGTCAGTCCGTTTATATTAAATAAATAAATAAATAATAATTAAAATTTTTTTAAAAAAATAAAAAATTTAGAAAAAAAATAAAAAAAATAAAAAAAATAAAAACACTATAAATATATAACAACAAATATTTTTAATTTAATTTTTTTAAATTAAAATATTATTATTATAAATATTTAAT
>JAVXUL010000019.1:9894288-9905372 GCA_035590515.1 Trichilia minutiflora
TGGAATAATTCATTTTCACAGATTCAACAATACAAACAATTGGAAGATGGTTCCTTCAATGTGCTAACTCATGGGCAACAGAGATTTCGTCTGAGGTCCCGTTGTATTGATGCAAAGGTGTGGTTAGAATTTTTTTCTATTTTTGAAAATATTCATTGATTTATTGTTGGTGGTTGAGCTGGTTATAGTTTGTGAGGCTAATACCAAAAATATTTCATCTTCTTAGCCATGTGGGGAGGTCCAAATTATCAAAGAAGATTCACCATTAACGGCCCTGCTGGATTCATTTGAAACTTTGGGATCTGTGAGTATTCTTCTAAGTCAGAGTCTCTCACACTCACTGCCTTCAAATTCTTCATCTCATAGATATGGCAATGGGGATTACAATTCAGAGACAAGTTCAGAGGAAAGCTTTGAGAAGGAGCTTTCACCAACAGAAAGGAGAATGCAGCAATCTGTTATTGATTCCTGTTATGGGTATGATATAATCGACAAATCAACAAGCAGCGATGATTATAAATCAGCATTTGAGTTGGACATTCAATCTAGGAGGCATCATCTTGATGACTCTGACTCCACAGGAAATTGGTGACAAAGTGAAAAGGTTGGCTTAAGTATTGGTAAAAGTTTCACATTAGGAAAGCAATCTCACAAAGGGGAAGGGTAAAAAATGCATTGGAGAACTGAGTTAGGCCAGTTTTGTAGAGCCTGAAGAGCATTCTGGCCCTACTGGGTGTACCGCATGTATAACTCCTATGGTCTTGAGCTAAGCACAGCAGGTAGTTTGACCTTGCCTTTTGTTCAATCCCAGCATTGATTTTCAAGCTTGAGCATGATTGCATTTGATCCCTATATGAAACATTTGAAGCCATTATGAGTGTTACCGTTATTTATTTATAAAATACATGAAGAATAAGTTGATTTTTGGTAAATTCTTAAACAAGTGGATAACATGTGGAACTTGTTTTTGTATTGTAAAATTAATCTCTTCTAGTATGAGCATTAGTTCAACTTTCTTGTTTCTCAATTTTTAGATTATATACGTTATCTAATCAAGTGTTGATATTTTTACAGTGATGCACAGAAAATTACTTCTCCTAAGAAGGATAAGAGGGAAGAGATTGTTTCCTTCTGTTTGCTATATCTTTGAGTTGTCTAGGCATTGGAGTTTTACATATGTTTTTTCATGAAAGTGGAAACAAATAATTGAAACACCAAACATGGATGATCTTGCAAAGAAGCCTGATCTGTTGTCATTTTATATTGCCAGTAAAAGACCTGTCTCTGAATCTACAAGGTGAGTTTTTGGAGACTGATGGTGTTTCATATAGATTGCGTTGGGAAACTGAATTACTGAGAGTTTTGATGTTGTTCTATCTAAAACCTGAAAGGTGATGTTATATTATCTCTTCAAATCGCTGTGGTGGATGGCAGTGTGTTGTTCAACTATACCCCTGTGGTTCCTGCCAATATACCTAGACAAATGCTAGGAAAGACTTACCAAATTAATTTTTCATTTTATTTCCTTGTATATGGACTGCAATTGCGAGGCGGAGCGATATGTTGGTGATGTCTAGTGAAGGTCCACTTGGTGCTTACATGAATCCACATGGTTGTGTGCACGAGATAATGGCTTTCCACCAAGCAAATGGCTTATCACTCAATGATCGAGCACATACTGAATACAGCTGGTTTATGAGTTCTTTCATTCTTTCTCCAAATAACTTTTGAAAAATTTAACTGCCTTTTTGTTTGCAATTGTGATGCTAAATGCAATCTTTTTTCTGCAATTGTCATGTTAAGTGCAGTCCTTTTTGGCCAATTATGATGGTGTGAAGTTTTGCAGGTATGCATGGATGATGTGGACATGCATGGAAATAAGGGAAAACAAGAAAATATATGGTAGGTTTATTTTTTAGATAAATTTATATTTTTATTTTTTTTTGTATTTTGTTTTAATTCAAATTTAAGGACAAAGTTTATTTTAACCCTAATTTATTAGTATAAAAAGGGTTTTAATCTTAAAATTTAGGGATAAAAGATTAATTATTATTTTAGAGAATTTTCTTGAATAATAGAATTTTTCTTTAAATTTTAGGATTTTCATAATTTTTTTTTTAGTGAATATTAAGATTTTTGAATTACAATATAAAGATTTAACTGGAATAAACACGTTATACACCGTAAACAATTACAAATTGTAATACTAAGGAAACCCGGTTAAATAACCCACGTGGGCTATTTATTTACTTCTGCGAAGAAGAATTTGAAGCCCCGGTCATTATGAGGTGCACCCAGTTTGCAAGTTTTCAGTCATTTTAGGGTGCACATAGATCCCAAGTTTCTGATGGAACAGCCTACGGCTAAACTTTGGAACCTTTAAAAGCCCTCTTTAGTCAAATACGAGTATATGACTAATGGGATTTATGAACATAAACGAGCAAAAATCACTCTGAAGGAAATGCATTATTTTGGGGCAGGTGAGGATATAATTATAAAAAAAGAAATTATAACTTGAGATAATTATTAATATTTTATGAAGTGAAGAAAAAGAATTGAAGGAATTCAGGGACATGAAAGCGTTTTTGATATTTACAAGATACCGGAGGTGAAATCATAATGCCCTTCCTATGGGTGTGTTAATAAGTGGTAGCATGTTCCATGTCGATGCTGGAGCCATTTATGCGGGTAAAGCTTGTATTGTATCGGATTTGGTTGTGACCAGATTGACATCGTATTGTTGATTTTTAGTTGCTTGCGGAGCAACTTTATTTACTCGTGGCAGGATTTTAATCCACTAGGTACTAATGCTTTGTCCAGCTATTGACCAGGTCATCGAGGATACTCACAATTGTTTATGAACCACCTGATGATATGGATGTATATGGTCAATCAGTACAGGCATGAAAACTATCAAAAAAGATATTTGAATATGGGTACTCAGCATGCCCGGTTAATGATGGATGCGAGTGAATTCACAGGAAATTTTTATTTCTAATCCCTTTGTCTTGGTCAACAATTATGATGCTAGGTACCAAGTTAAGCCCGAACGACATTAAAGAAATTACAATGATCTATGATATACTTGAAAGAGTTGCAGGACGTGTCATAATAGTTCTTAGCTATGATGTTGCGATTTATTTCTTGTGGAATAAGGAAAATTGACATTTTCAAGCAAGGAAAAAGAAAGAAGCTCCAGATAGCAATGCTAAAGACCAAAAAAAAATAAGAATGATTAGCCACGCAACTGAGTTTGAGCTAGATAAGCTTAGTTCCATCTGAAGTTCAACGGTAGGTTCGGTAAATTGGGCTGTACATGCAGCTCTCAGCGTGACGAACCAAATCGTTGGGGCGAGGAAGGCGGGAAGCCAGACCTATATAACAATCAAATAAAGTATGATTAACAGGAAAGACAAGGACAGGTGTTAGCTTTAGACATAAGAAAGGAACTTACCAAGTTCATATGCCTTAGCAGCAACTTTAGCAGCAATGTGGGCCGATATATTTCTGATATTTGGGAACGGTGGGTATATCAGTCCCTTGTCAAAGTTCTCCTGCGTCACCTGGGCGGATAAAGCTTCCGCTGTTGCAATAGAGAAAAATGGAAGCAGTTACAGCATGGACGACCTAACCTGCTGTGTCTACTGAGAATTGGGAAGATAAGTGGAAAGAAAGTTGTCTTCTTTTTTTTTTTCAATAATTGGGTTGAGATTGGGGCGGTGTCAAATGCACATTTTGAATACAAAATACAATCATCCAAGTACTTACAGGCTGCCAAAAGCATATCATCGCGCACACGAATTGCACCAGAGATTATCAAACCCAGACCAAATCCAGGGAATATGTAAGCATTGTTTCCCTGACAGACAAGAATAAGAAAGAAGTAAATAACTAGTTTCTGAAATGTTCATGTAATGAGAGTTTTCAGTTACGAAATGCTTCAAATGTAGTTAATACCTGGCCAGGAACATGAACTTTCCCATTATATTCAACAGGGTCAAATGGGCTTCCACTGGCAAAGATTGCTCGACCCTGCAGATTAGGAAAATGGTTATCAATGAAGAAGATACAAAAAAATTCTACTCATTTTTTAAACTCCAAAATTATGCGCATACGGCACGATGGCATAGGTTGTGCAAAATAATATGTATACTATTTTACCTTACTCCATGTATAAGCTTCTTCAGCTGTACACTCAGACTGTGAGGTAGGATTGGAAAGAGCAAAAATAACAGGTTTCTGCATGTCAACCATTGAAATCAGTGAGAAATTCTTTTTGATGGATACATATTCATATACGAGAGAGAGAGAGAGAGATGGGGGAAGGGGGTTAACCTCATTGAAGGTTGCCATTGCCTCAACGACCTCCTTTGTGAATGTCCTTCCTACTCCAGATGTTCCAATCAACATTGTTGGCCTGATTGCCTGATTAATTGGGAGCGAGGGCATTAGGTAAGATGGTAGCCAATAGCTTATAAGATATTATCTCAAAAAATTAATGATCATTCAAGATTTTTTTTCCATACCTTGACAGCATCTAGTAATGACTTGATAGGTTCATGCTCATGAGCCCATGGCTTCTTGAAGTGTTGAAGGGACTCCTTGCGAGAGCTAACAATCAGTCCCTGCAACAGGTTTAAAACATTCAGTACAACTTGAAAAAGTTAAACGAAAACTTAGTAAGTAATATTAAAAAAACAAATAAAGAAAAAAAGAAGAAAGCTAATATTCTTCAACAAACAAACAATTAAAATAATGGATAACTATGATACCTTTGAATCCACTAGCCAAATCTTCTTACGGGAATCTTCAATTGGAGCTTTCGTCTGCCAAGATCATATAGGGCATGATTAATTAAAAAGATTGGCTGGGGAAAAATTAAAAGAACAAAGGTAAAGATTATACCTGTTTTGACATTTCAAGAGCAATAAGCTCTGCTATTCCAGTTCCAGCCTTCAAAATTCAAAGGATAAAAGTGAGTACAAACTGATCAATGAATAAATTCAAAATGGATACGTGCATACCTTCTCTCAATAGGAGAAAGGAACAAAAAGGGGTAAAAAAAAAGAAGAAGAAATAGGATTGGCAAAATACTTTCAAAACGTTAGGCCCTCTAAATCGGACAAATGTAAACATATTAAGCTCACACAAAGATAAACAGACAGACAAGCTGTAGTTAAGCATGATTAACTAAAAAGATGCAATTTATACAGAAAAATATTAAAAAAAGAAATGGTGCCTAAATGATAACATGTAAACTGAAATAAGGAAGCATATCGTAATCACATAGGGAGCCACATAGGTAAACCACCCAAGCAAGAGACATTAAAGCGTACAGGGAGCTCCTGCTGCACTATTCGAAATAGAAAATTCTTAAAGAATATGGTGCTTCAGCCATCAGCCTCACCTCTCCAGCACCCAGGAACAAGAAAGTTTGATCAGCAAGGTTTCCATCAAGTAATTTCAAAGAGGAGAGAACTCCAGCTAATACCACAGATGCTGTACCCTGCAATAGATGATGAGAGAGTCCAGAATCAGAAAACATAGTGATCATAGAGATGAAAACAAAGTTATTGTTTTAAGAGAAAGAGGAGAAATTTTTACGACATTGTTACCTGTATATCATCATTGAAAACAAGATGGGTTGAACTGTATTTTGACAGCAGCTCAAAAGCATTGTGATTTGCAAAATCTTCAAACTGAAATAGACATTAATGTTATTCAGAGAACATAATATACAAATCTAATGATTATTAAAATCTTAAGAATGATGGCTGACCTGTATAAGGACTTTCTCCCCGTAGTTTTGCTTAACTGCACTCATGAATTCATGTAGCAGTTCCGCATATTCCTAAATTATAGAAGTAGAAAGCTTCAAACTTTCAGAAAAGTACATATATTTCACAGCATAGCAAATTACTGGGTTGAAAATGGAAAAGAAGAAAAGAAAAAGAGAATCTTTAAACCTGCCCAGTTGCCCTCTTTTGCCTAAGTCCAATGTAGAACTCATCATTCAACAACTGCTCGTTGTTTGTGCCAACATCTATGGTTATGGGCAAGCACTGCAGATGTTGAACACAGATAGAAAATTGAATGAGTATTACTGAGAGCTTTTCACCAAAAGTAATTTTGCAAAGACACCAAAACTTGAGCTTTGCTCCACTACCAATATTCCAAGAATGTTGTCCATGAATAAAGAGAGCAACATAATAAAAAAATATATTAATCCATCAATTAAAACTGGTGTTAATCAAGGTAATACGTACTGCTGAGGGACGGAGTCCTCCCAGAGCTGTGTACAAAGAAAGTTTTCCCACAGGTATCCCCATGCCCTGGAAACATTGAGCACATTAACGTTAGCTAAGACGGTAAAAATCCAACAATTAGAGATGGTGGAAGCAATCATTGTTTCAACTGCGACTTAAATGATGATATCCTTACTTGGCAGCCAAGGTCCCCAAGCCCCAAAATACGCTCACCATCAGTAACCACAATAACTTGTATATTTCTCTCTGGCCAGTTTTTCAATACTTCAAGAATCTTCCCCCTGATAGTACATCGCTAGTCAGCATCCATTTGATGCAATCCAATAGTGAAATAAAACATATTTGAAAATAATGTGCAGTCATATTATGATCATACTTCTCTTTCAAACTAATGTAAAGACCCTGAGGACGCCTGAAAATACTTCCATATTTCTGGCAAGCCTCTCCAACTGTTGGAGTGTACACTACTGGTAGCAGCTCCTCCACATTATCAATGAGAAGCTTGTAAAATAGCCTTTCATTCCTCTCCTGCAATGCATCCAACAGTAGAATGAAAAGGTTAAGAAAAAGAAACTACCTTAAACACTGTTTGTTCCAGATCACATGTGGCATAAGACTACTGGTTTTTGCAGTTGAATGTTCGAGAGCATTATTATCTGTTTGTATCGAATTGCTTAACATTATTTGATATAGATTCAAAATGTCTTTTGTCTGATAAACATCACACAACCTTACATATTCTCCAAACTCAGAGAAAAGCCAAAACCTAATTTTTTTTCCTTCCTCTATCTAAAATCAAATTGCTTAACCTTATTTGATATAGATTCAAAATGTCTTTTGTCTGATAAACGTCACACAACCTTAGATACACTCCAAACTCAGAGAAAAGCCAAAGCTCTAAATTTTGCCTTCCTCCATCTACATTCTCTTGAAAAAATATAGCAATTATACAAACAAAGTCATTATAGGTGAACAATACCTGAAGATCCATCATTGCAATGTATCGCTGCAAAGGAACTTTATATTGGCGAAGGTTGTGCATCAACCTCCTCCCCTGAAGAAACAAAATTGTAATAGATGTAAGCCAAAGATCAGTGGGTTTGAATTGTAAGAGACGTCGTCAAACTAACCTGAAGCTCCTGATTCAAGACTGCTGGAGGCAAAAGCCCGCGTAAGTAATGAGCATCTCTCTCATTTTCGTTGAAAGCAAGTCCCTTATTGTGACGCGGGTCCCGCAACAAAGTATACCCACTGAAATGTATATGACAAGAAAATTGGTTAGTTAACAAGTCAAACCAAAAAATTTTCCGCTAATAAAGTTCTAATTACAAGTCTGTATGACAAGCAATATTGTAAAGAACCAACAAGTTTTCATCTAAGAATGAATGACTCTAGAGAAATTTGGATTAGCAACATAATTTGTGAAGCTAATTCAAGTTTTCATATAGAATTCTTATTGAATGAAAACTAAAACAGTAAAAAGGCAGTAGGACCAAATATTTCAGTTGGACTCTACAATAATAAACTACATCAAAATTCGAACCACTTTCTCTTGTATCTTTTCTCTTTCAATCAACAAATATTATATGATGAAATGAAGTCTGTGTCCAAAGAATTATACAACACACTGGGATAATTAACCCCAAGTGCATTATATAAATGGATCGATCACAATATACAAATTAATAAGAATTTTCTCGGTCAACATGCTTTTTTTCTTATTCTGATTCAAAACACTATATTTTTAGGGGATTATTTACATATCTTCGTTCTCTTAGAAAATATAGAGGTTCTATGAACTCTTTAGAAAAATCCACACACTTCTTGCAACTAAGTAATCAATTCAACACTTCCAGCGTCCATGTTTTATAAACGGAGTTGGTAGGATTTAACAGAAAACCAAATAATGCAACAGAATTTTCTGCTGATCTGAAAGCTTAACTTTCCAATTACCCAACTTCTAAATTCATATCACTCATATAAAGTGGCATTATGCAACAAAAAGATATTAAAAAATTGAAACAGCTAAAATATAAACAATCAGAACTTTTAAGAACAAAAAAGAGAATAACGGCAAGGTGCAAAACACTAAACGTTCGATATTGAAGATTTAATTAACATGGTTATTATGCCGTGGGATAAACTTGTTTAATGTGTCATCACCTAGCAACAGAGACAGTCCAGGGAGTAATAAGCTGATCCTCAGTGGCAAAATCTTCACCATATACGTCCTCAACACCACCACTAACACCAGCCTTGGTATCCAAATCACCACCGTTCATCACTGTGTTCTCCATCAATGCCCAGACCTTTCTCTCTGCTCTGCCCAAAAACAGTTTCTGCAAAGGACTAACACAAGCTAAAAGAAAAAACGACACAAAACAAAAGAACCCGAAAGCCAAAACACCAAAAACACTTTGCGATGCTGTGATTTCTCAAAATGAAACTAAACCCTCCTTTATAAGCAACAAAAAGCAAGAAAGTACTCTGATTTTAAGTTTTGGAAAGTTGAAAATTAAGCTTCGTTTCATTGTCAAATGGAATGAGGTGTATTGCTCACGTGTACAATTTGGTTCAAAGAAACCATGAGGTTAATTTAAAATTCCATTATTTTTTAATAAAACAATATTATTAATTAGTCTGAAATGAAGGTTACACAGAGGAAATAATTTAAAGGTAGGTACCCGAAATTTGTTAATCTTCAAAGAGATCGTTGTATTGGAGGAACGTGGCAGTACCGAACACACAATATGTTTTCCGCGTTTTTTGAAGAGAGGAAGTGGTTGTTACACCTGGGTAGGTGGGTAGAGAGAGAATTGAGTCGACGAACGCAAAAATGGCAGTTGAAAATTCTGGGAACTTTATTTATTTTAACTTGCATTGTTGAAACTCTTTTTTCACTGCCATTTTTTTTTCAACAATTGTGCTCCCAAGCTCTGGCAGGACTTTAACCTCTGCATTATTAATTTGTCTATGAAGTGCTTGTATTTTCAACCACTAATTTACAGACACTTTCATTGTCGATTTTCAGTGGGCTCCTGTCGTGCGGTTACTACCATCGATCGAACATTAACCCCATTAAAATATCTACAGTATAACTTGAAAATAAAAATAAGTACCCAATTTTATACAAATTTACAAAGGACTGCCCCTATTAAATATTAAACTCGTATCCAAATCTTCCTATAAATTTCTACATTGTATATTGCCAATTCATTTTATTAGTGAATGAATTTGAAAAAAAAATTGACAAAATCTCAGTTTCCGTACTCAACGTAAAACTTGGAAGCCCCCGATGACGGTGAATGTGGAATTGCTTTGATTTTGAATAGAGTCTGAGTTGGACCTGGTCTTCTTGGTCCAATATGCAGGTTGAGAAATCTTATCTTGACTTCCCCTTCCCTCGGAAACGAAAGCACAAAATCATTTTCCCATTTTCTGGAAAAAAAAATTCTCTTCCAACACTAACCTTGAGTTATGAATATTCAAACTCTCGACGTGGACAAGGAAAGTCAAGTCAATGTTTCCATTGGATTTATATGCCACGGAATGGAACGCAATAATTCTTTAAAGTTTAATAATTTCTTCTTTTTTTTAATAATTTGGTCAAAGTAAATAATAACGTCTATGTAAAAATAAAGTTTTAGTTTATACATTTTTGTCGGTCCAAATATTCCATGGCAAATTCGCAATGGCATCCAAGTACGTGCTTTCATTTCAACCAGGAAAGCTTTTAATATTTGGTACATCCATGATTTGATGCATCTTTCATTGAATGACTCCAAAACATAAATTTAAATTTTAACCATCATATCAATGGAGCAATCTATTAATCTATTATATAATATAATTTAAAATTTTAATATACTGTAAAAGGCAAAACCTAAAAATACATTATATTACAAGTAACCAATCCCAAAAATATATGAGATTTATTACAGTAGATTGATATTTTCATGCATTAAAATTTTTTTTGTTGTATACTAGAGAACTCCAATTGTCAATCAATTATTATGGAATTTTACTGTCAGAGATCCGAGCCTTCTACTGTCCTTAGACAGTGTCACTGGGACTAGGCCCAAGTCCTTAGTTCGAAGGCGTCAAAAACTCATTCAAAAACCGACAGATATCAAACGGTTAGATAAAACTCAATGCCTCCACCTTAGTACTTCAATTATGTAATTACGCGTAATTCGAACTCTGAACCTGTCTTACTTCAAACCATATTTTTACTATTCTAATCATCCAATCGGATGTGATGCCTTAAAATATTGTTTAGCTTGATTTTAAAATTAGAAACACAAATTTTAAATTTTAAATTTACATTGTACAATACAACTTTTAATTTTTAAGTTTCACATTTTAAATTTTATATTTTAAATTTTAAGTTTACATATAAATATATGCATTAATCAACAATACAACTTTTAAGTTTTAGGTTTTAAATTTTAAATTTTGAATTTTAAATCTACATATAAATAATTCTATGATATATGCATTAATGAATGTATAATATCCAAATCCCCAAAACATAGATTTGAATATTATGTTTCCCATGTGCCATCAGATCTTGAATACCAACTACTCCAACGGGGTTGACATTTACACATATAATATATTAATGAGCAAAAAGAATCATGGCATAATTGTAATTTTTTAAAAAGTTTTTCTAATAAATATTTTTAGAATATTTGTTAAAAAATTTTATATTTATTAAGTTATCTTTTCTAATATATTAAATTTTATCATTAATTATTATATTAAATATTAAAAATTATTATAAATAATAAATATAAAACTTTAATAAGGAACGGACAA
>JAVXUL010000019.1:9905472-9923058 GCA_035590515.1 Trichilia minutiflora
TCAACCAGAGGCCAAGTATTCCCAAGAATAAACGAATAAACTATCGATATGCATCATGGATGCAAATGCATAAACAGAAAATAAGATGAAGTTACAATTATGCCCCGGAAGTACAAATCACGGGTGTGATATTTTTGTTGGTATATTATGAGTTCCGTGAGGTTATTCGGATCATAAGTTGTGAATATTAGAAATGATAGTCCATAGTTAATGAAAAATGGCAAGTATCAATACGCATGGGTGACAGTATCCATACTTTTCACAGAAGTTTACAAGTATCAATATAAGACTAAGAAGTATTTATATTTTGTTTCTGAAGGTTGAAAGTATCAATATATTTATATGGATATCAATACTTGGACATGTAAATTTTATCTATTTTTGTGTCAGAACAAAAGATATTAATACATTTATGAGAAAGTATCAATACATTGGGGCTACAGTAAATAGTAAAAAGCCCGAGTATTGATATATACTAGATAAGAAATCAATACATGAAAGCTACAGTAGTTTAGTAGAGCCCGAGTATCAATACTTTCGAGGTAAAAATATCAATAATTAAAGGAAAAGTATTGATATTTGAGAACATTTGACAGGTTTTTGAGGCACTATTTTCAGGGACATTTAGTCATTTTATAAACACCTATATATGGGCAACAAGGGCTTATCTTCCTCATTTTATCCCTTTCTTTCCATCTAAAACTCATTTCTTCATTTCTAGATCCAAAATTCATTCTCACTTAAATCTTAATTAATCATCCTTGTTCTTCATGGATTCACTTTAATTTTAACACCAGAGCTTAGGAGCATCGTTGAATTAGAGTATTACCTGTAGATTCGAAAGGAATCAGGGGAGAAAATTCTGGGTAAACAATAGTTAAAAGATGGAATCAAGTAAAGAGGGGCTAAATAATCATCTCTAAGCTCAGGCACAAAAGCTTTGATTAGAGAATTTCTGTCGTGAAAAGGGCGTTATAAAAGTGTTTCCCAGTCTTAGAGTTATAAGTGGATGTTTTCTTGTTATCTTTCCTCCCTTAAAATTGTTTAAAAATACTTACATATTTTTATATGTTTTTTTATGTGCCATGATTTGTTAATGTAACTTTGTATGCCATAATTTATTAATTTGACCTTATGAACCATTAATATTAATTTAGTCTTATGAGTTATTGTTGTTGATTATTTTGAGGATAAGAATTTTTATATAATATAAAATAGGGTGGATGGAATATAATAAGCCTAAAGATGAAGATTGATTGTGCAGCATTAAATAAGGTAGATGATTTATAAGATCTAATAATTTTATAAAACATAATATGCTATTATATTTTTAACTCTATTAGTTATAGATGGAATCCTACAGACCGAAAAACATTGAATCCTTAATTATTATCGAAGAAATTGTTGATTTATATTTTATGTCACATTTAAAATTATGAATTAAATGATTTAAAGGTTAGCTTTATGAGTTATGGAAGGCATTTTAGAAATCTATTTGTGTGAATTGTCTTGCTTATCTACTCATCGAGCATTTTTTCAAATACTCACCCTTCTTTTTTTATATTTCATAATAATGCAATTGTGTGCAAACAGAGTTGAGTTGATAAAAGTTTTTAGGTACTCAATTTATTATCATGTTGTGTGGTTCACTGAACAAAAGTTATATTGAATAATTTTGATTTATGTATTTTACTCGATCGAGTATTTACTATATAGAGTTGGTTTGAAATGAGTAATTATTGTAATGAGTATTATTTGAAATAAGTTTGTATTTCAACCATCTTATATGTACTTGGAATTATGTGAGATTTTTGTTTATATTTGAAAATGAATTCGAAAACAGGTCTTAATGTTTTATACATCCAACTAATAGAATGTATTTTTTAGATTCACAATAATTATTATATGATCAATTGATAGGATCGGGGTATGAGAAAACCTTTGTTATTTCAAGCTTATATGTTGCTCAAATTTTCTCTCAATTTCTCCCTCCAAAAATACCCATAAATTGACTCGAGGCTCTGAAGGTTATTGTCAAATCATCGAAATCCTTTACCTTTCTTTCATCTTGCTAAATTTTTGCCTAATGAGCATGTTGAGACAATAACTCTATTTGATATCTAGAGGTGTAAAAGTTAGGGATCAACAATTGCCATTTTACCAATTTCACCATTTTGTTCCAATTTGTATAGATAAAAAGAAATAGGAGAAATAAATTATATAAAAAGTCAAATACCTATATAATTTTTAGAAATGTCACTTATCTCCCTTATTAAAATATCTGTGTTAAATACCTTTTATGATTTTTAAAAGTATTACTTATGCTCTTATTAGAATATTTCTGATAAATGACTTGAAAGATAATAAATACTCTTCTCAATAAGAAAAATGATACTCGCTTTTATCATAAAAGTCTTTAAAGTGAATTAGTTTTTATCATATAAGAATTATTAAATTAAAATTTGATATATTTATTTATATCAAATAATTCTTATTTAAATCAATAAATTATTAAATTATTTTTTAAATATAGTCTTTAAGACCATATAAAATTAATAAATTATTAAAATAAATTGTTAAATTATTTTGTAAAAGTAGTTAAAATTTTTAGTGTTTATTCTTATTTAGTTTTTATTTTTAATTACTAATTTAGTCTTTATTCTTCTTTAGTTTTTATTTTTAATTATTAATTTTAACTATAATTCATTTCGTATAATTTTTTTGGTTTAAATATAATATATTTTAAATTTTAAATTAAGTTGAGCTCATAATTTATAATATATTATCTTTATTATCATTCTAAATAAAATTTTTTATAATTTAAGATATTAAAGTATATTTTTAATTATAATTTTCTTAAACGAATTTTTTTCTAAAATTTTTGTATTCGTTGTTACTGTATATTGTATGTGATGAGCAAACCAGTAACAAATTCCTATAGTAACATCTTATAGTGTTTGAAATGTGTGTTCACATTTTGTTCAAATATTTAAAGGTGTCCTTTATCTTTGAATTATATTTCATAAATTCGTTTTTAAAAATATTTATCAATATAAAATTATAAATTAAATATTTTTATAATATAAAGTATTATAATCATTTTATATATTTAATAATTTTAATTCAAATATTTTTAGAATATAATTTATAAAATTTAAATTAATAAATTTATTTTTAAAATATTAGAAATTATGAGCTAATTTGATCTAAATTATTAAATATATCATTATAGAAAAATTAAATACAATAAATTATAACTAATAATTAAAATTTAAAAATAAAAGTATATAAAAATGAATACTAAAATTTAAAATATTTTTAAAAATAATTTATTAATTTAAATAAAAATTATTTAATATAAATAAATAAATAAATTATATTTTAATTTAATAATTTTAAAATTGCAATACCCTTATTTTCATTTGAATAGTGTCAAAAAGATGATCACATTCGAATAAAGTGACATTTTTGAAACCGTATTTGTCTTTATCTCAAGTAAATCATTCTGCGAATTAGATTAAAGTTAGGTTTCTGTTTTCAAAAAACGTGTTTATGGATCGTCTCCGACCCAGACAGAGGACGGTGTTCGGTGGTTTCACGAAAGCAGAAGTAAAATTACATTTTTTCCCTCCCTAGAGTCTTTTCTTCCTCTGGGTTTTTATCAACTTTTCTGGTTATGCACGAATGTGATTCAGTAAAAGTTAATGCATTTTTTTTTCTTTTTTAGTTATGGAATGTATTACTCCTGTCTTGAATCTTACGACTTCTAAGTATATGTAAGAATATGATGGGTAATGCTCAATGTTATTATGATTTTGGCTTATAGATTTATTAAGCTTGGTTCTTTGTTGCTATGTGAAATTCGGTTTGGGGTGCGGGGAGGGCAGAGGGAGTGAGACTCAGTAGTGCGTGGGATTGTTCATTTGTTTAAAAGATTATAATTCTAATGTATCAGCAAAACTTGCCTTGCAGTTGTATTGGAATTGTGATTTAATTGTTGAAATTACGGTCATTTTTTGTTCTTGCAACTATCTTATGCTAAATGCTGTGGTAAATTTGATTTTGCCTCCTCTGTGGCAAACAGTTTGAGAAGATGGAAAAATTGTTGGAGGAATCAAAAGAAGACCTGCATAGCAAGCAATTTTGTCAGAAAATTGCAAAAAGTTTCAAGTCAGTATATTATATTATACATGTACCCCTATTTGGTTTTTAACGAGTCAAATAAACTGTTTAGGAAATAAAAACTTACATAATTTTCTGAAAATCATGTTTTGGCTCTAATTCTTTTGTTTTTGTATGTCATTGCTTTGCAGTTGAACATGACTAATTCTTTTGTTTTGGTATGTCATTGCTTTGCAGTTGCTCTGCTGGTCGTGCTGGGAAACCTATCATCAAATGGACTGAAGTATTTGCACTTCCTTTGCACTATTTTACACTCGTGTCATTGTCACTTGCCATTATTCTCAGTATTGTGATGTTCTATATACCTGTCTTACAATCTCCTAATATCATGATTTTGTCTTAGATACAAGGTTGGTTTCAAAGTAGGCAACAAGATAGACCATCTAAAGTTGCTTCTTCAACTAATCTGCACCGAAAAGTGACGGAGCTCCCAGAAGCTTGTCCTCCAAATAAAGTACACGAAAGTTCTCAAGAACCTAGAGGTACTTCTTTCACTAATATGACTACTGAAACTGCAGAATTCTGGAACATTGTAATTTTTTTTAAGAATTATAAGTTTAATTTACAAGTTTGTATACATTTACCTTTTTAAGTCTCTGTTTATAGCTAAGTCTGCCTAACAAGTCTTATTGTTTCTAAAATTTTTATGTGAGATCTTATTTCCTGATTGCAAGAAGAATAATAGATATATTTTTTTATTTATTGTTCAAAGCAGGAGAAAAAATCCCAGATTTATCAGAGTTGGAATTTGAGGCTAGGTCATCAAAAGATGGGGCATGGTAAGCATACATATAATAAGGAAGAACAGTTGAGTCACTTATCAAATGTTTGGGGTTCACCTGGTTGACCTGTAATACCTTTGATATTAGAGCTTATCAACGCAAAAGCTTGAGGTTGTGATTTACAACTGCTGGGTGGGGTATAAGATATAAAAGGGGAGCCGAAGAAATAAATGAATACCTGGAAGTGTTTGGGCAGTTACAAGACATCTGTCAATAAAATTGAACGTAGATGAAGAAAAATTTTAGATATCTTTTTACAGGTTAAAACAATCAAAAGTATTGATCCCTGTTTTCTTCAATGCAAAGTTTGCTTGCCTCTAAATGGAAGGGATGCCCCCCAAGTTCACTTCTAAGGATCTTCTATAGGAGTGAGGTTGATCTTTTATCGTATAGTATTTCATTCCAGTTTGAGGGGCAGTTTCCATTAGCTTTTTCTCTCTTTCAGTATCACATTTCAGTTATTGGTTATTGTAATCTACCAACAGAATGCTGTCTGTTGGTTGAAGTTGTTGTATTTTCACTAAAACAAGTACACTTAAAATCTTGATGAAGCTGGTTCTAGCTACCAACGAGGACTGATAATTTCTCTAAAAGTTCCGGTATGTAACTTCAGAACGTTTACAACCCATCCTTGGGATACCTGATTTGTGTTATTTGTGTTGTTCATTCTCATTGTTAGCTGCATTCTAACACCAACCCAGATATTCTGGCTTGCTTCATTCCAATTCTTCAGTACGTACTTATGGATATTAAGTTTAAAGCTTAAAGATTGAATATATGTGAACAACTTTGCAGGTATGATGTTGAGATGTTCCTGGCTCACAGGTTTCTTGCTTCTGGTGAAGCTGTAAGTACTTAGATCACAATGTATGGTTTTGACCATTTAAACTAATGCTAATTTTTTCTGATTGATGTCAAATTTTTTATTAGAAGGTAGTTGTGCCTTTATACTTTAAGGGTTGTGCTGAGAGATTAATCTTTTTTCTGCAGCAAACTGAGTCATAATTTGATAATATTGAATATTATGTAGAAGCCGGTTGAGAAGCCAGTCATTTTGTAGTCTCTGTTCCCTAAATTCAACTGATAAATTTTGTCATTCATTAAAGGAAGTCCGTGTCAGATTTGTTGGATTTGGGGCTGAAGAAGATGAATGGGTTAATATTAAAAGGGCAGTTAGAGAACGATCTGTCCCTCTAGAGCATTCGGATTGCCATAAGTTGAAGGTTGGAGATCTTGTACTCTGCTTCCAGGTGAAATTAAATGCATTAGTTGTCTTGAAACTCTACTAGGAATTTTTAGTAGTGTATCTTGACTGTGATCTGGTTAAATTTTAGGAGAGGAGAGATCAAGCAATTTATTATGATGCTCACATTGTTGAAATTCAGAGAAGAATTCATGATATAAGGGGCTGCAGATGCCTTTTTTTAGTCCGATACAATCATGACAACACTGAGGCAAGGGATTTTTTTTTCTTCTTTATCTCCATGCTCCATGATTTATCTTACAGCAGCTCAATGTTTTCCTTTTAGCAGGAAAGAGTTCGTTTGAGGAGAGTGTGTTGCAGGCCAACGTTTTAGACCTATCTTGTGGTGCTTCATTGCTATTCTGCTGCTCAAAATTTTGTCTTTGTATTGAGCTGAATGAAATATTGGTTATTAGTATGACGTCTTGTCTACATGATAGATGTAGGAAGCCTGGGTTCATTGGTATTCTACAACCAGTTACACTGAATGGTTTATAGATGGTCTATACGTTAGTTATAAACAAATTGTTCTCAATTGTTATATTACCCTAGCAGTCGGAGAATACAAATGTCCAGTACTCGGTAAGTTATATGATATTTTTTAGCGATGTTTGTGGGCTAAGCCTATGGACATTACTGGAAGAATTTAGATCTCCATTTTTGACACAGGTATACCATAATTTATGCCATTTTCAGTCTTCAGTTGCAATGATCAGACCGGTTTACCTAGCTTTCTTGAGTTACACTCCAGACGGATAATGTTGACTGGAATCAGGAGCTTCTTATTTTTACAATTTGATGAAGGTGGAATACATGTAAACCTCTACCACGTGTAACCCTCTTGAGTCTTGATGGATTGGTGGATTGTTGGAATAAGAGTCTCAATACCATGCATTATACACGCACAATCCACGTCCTATTGAACCGGCAATTCGTATAGTCCGTCTCTTCGTGCAATGCAGCTCTTATTCCTATCATAATCCTGAACTCCAGAAAGCACAAGCAAAGCATTATGCATTTGATCAAACTAATCATAATAAAAATGTTAGCTTATAAAATATTTTTATGTTTTGTCATATGCATGCCCTAATACAAGTTACGGGCAAAGCAGAAAAAAACACACTTAAAAGACCCTAAATTGTCGATTGCCCCTCACCAGCAGCTCGAGGATTTGACAATAGGTTAGATGTCATCCATAGATGGCTAACTCGTTCAATATAACAGAAATATTTAGAATGGCCCGAAAATAGAGATTTGGAGATGTATGCATAGACAGCCGGGATCAGTGCCTCCACTCCTATAACAATAAAATTGAGCAAGGCATACAAAATTTTCCATACTCGTACGACTCAAAAAATATCCTGATCAGGGTACATTCCGTGCTGCTGTAACAGGGAAAATATCACCACTTTATTGCTTAGATTCTTGGAAGTAAAAGAGGGGCACCTGAATGCTCGTACCTACTCTGTATAAATGACATGAAAAGATCAGTTGTGCTGTCAATAGAATTACATATCAAGCTTGAGCATGTGAAACGGGATGAAAAACCTGTTGGCAAACCAATGCCAGGAAAGTAAATCATTAGCATCAGATACTAGTTAGATATGCATCCATCAATTTTCCTTTCAAGCTAGGAACAGGTTTGGTATTTCTGATTTCTTGTTAAATTTGAAAGCAAAATTATAAAAATATATTTGATAACAATAATTTTTAATAAGACCCACTCATTAACTAAAATTTAACATTTTAGCTTCCATCCTAATCATAGAAGTACAGTAATTATATAATCACAACACCTAAAAACCAAGCAAACGCTAAATTAAACCTAGTTGATTCAATTAGTAAACCCTGGGCTTAAAACTTTCAACAGTATTAGAGGGAACCAGGTACTACTTTGGTTTATTAGATATGTAATATTTTTTAAAAAATAATTACAAAGAATTACAATAAGGTAAACCCCTCTCCCCCTTCCTCATTTTTAATTTTTAAAATAACCCAGTCCATCCCTAACAGGTCCTTTCAAGACACCCAAATCTATAGAAGAAAACGCATGGAAACAAAAGAGATAGAGATGCTTTCTCAACTTCACCATGCTCACCTCCACGTGGCCCGTTAAACCATAAAATCAACAAATATTTGAACATTTAAAAAACAATAAAAAAGAGAACAAAATTTATTCTTGACGGAGAATTTTTAAAAACTGGGCATAAATTTTTTATATAATTGTTTTCATAATTTCAGAGTCGACTTCCATTTCTGTGGTGACCACATCTCTGATTTCACCCAAAATGGACATGTGCAATCCATCCCATACTTGCTTGAATTTTGGAGATGACTCACGCATATTCAATCACACGATAATTGACAATGGAACTTATCAACACAGATATATCACAACAGACCCACCCATCTTCCAGGTGATATCTAGGCAAACTTTTAGTTTTTATAATTTTCTTTCCTGTTCTCTGCATAGATATGGTGAAATGGCAGAAGAAATATGGTCATGAATTGATTCAAAAACAAAGACAGAGATGCAGTAAGACAAAGGGAATGGACAGAGTCTTACCAGCAGAATATACAAAAGGAACAGCTTGGCAGAGTAGCCAACAGAATTTGGAACAATCCTGATTACATATAGGAGATAAAAATGATAATAAATAAACACAATAACCAAAATGCAATTACAGCTCAACAAGAAAAACACTTGCAATCAGAAAGGATAAGATTAATATTGTAGTCCAGAAAGTTTACAAAAGCTACCAAAAAACAATCCCAAGACTTACTGAGTTCGACAATTGCTTGGTTACTTGATACCAGAAATTCTTACCAAGGTACCTAAAGCAGTACATAATGCGTTTCTGCTTCCAATCTCTTGATCAAAATTAACAGCTGATGTTTGATAATAGATAGGGAAAAAATAAAAGATAGGGAAAAACTAGAAGAAACATATTCAAGCTGTATTGTAAAACAAAGTTCAACAAGCAACAACGATGCCAGCCCCTACCAAATTGACGACTGCTTGCTTTCTTGGTACCAGAAAGTTCTGCACAGGTGTTTAAGAAGTCTTGTCGATGGTGTTTCTGCTTCCAAGATCTTGAGCATAATTAAAACTTATTGTGCAAAAAGAGTTAGAAAACAAATCAACATGCATGATCAGTGGCTAAATATCATTCTAAACCAAGGGCAACAGCATTTTGGGTGTGGTTAATAGAAAGCAACAATATTTGCAAAACATAGAATCAAGCTGCCAGAGATTAACCTGACAATAACTGTCACATGCTTTCTCCAGGAAACCAGTGCAACAATTGATTGTTTATATAATACATTTAAATTTTACGAACTCTATCCAAGAAGAGGCTCATCCCAAGAAATTAAACTTTCTGAATGAGCAATGACCTTCAGCTTTTGGAAACAATGAATTCAATGGTATGAAAGCCACTCAGATCAAGTGGTTATACATAAATAAATAAATAAACTGGTAGCTGAATATGCCAGTGATAGAAGACAAGGGAGAACAGGAGGATGGTTATTGATTAGCATGTTTGTCCAATTCATATGAGAGCTCCTATATTCAGGCAGACCATGGACATTAGACACTGAATAAACTTTAGGGCTTTCAAATATATGCATAAAATTATAGCAAAAAAGGGGGGATAAAATAAGCCACTACAAACTGTTGATTCAAAGTATACAGAATAGATAACATTTGTCTTTCAGGTCAAATGTAACATCATAGAATCAACTCCAAAAACAAGGGAAGAAAAATAACTACAGATTGAATAACTGAAAGTGTCTAGAGGACTTTGCAACTCATTTTCTAGGTTTCCCAAAATAACGTTCATAAGCAAACCTGACCTGTGCACATGCCTTCAACCTAGTGATTATTGTTCAAAATTACACAAGCGTTATAACAATAGGTAAGAATTACCCATCCTAGTGGCCATGAAATGTCTAATATTAGCTCAGAAGCATTTCAACACAATTGAAAGCCGGTGCACAGGTTTTTGTACTAGATGCTACATACTGACGTCAGTAAAGTCTAGTTTTGCGTACATCAAAACTTCCAAATGCCATGACCAGTCATCTTGGCTAAAGAGGATCTTTCTTAGCATCGCAGAAGGGGTCATAAACAGTGGAGCTGTTTGCAGTCATACAGGTGCAGAATCAAAATAAATTCAGCGACATTCCAACAAAATTTTGGCAGCTCATGAAACAGTTCGACCATAGCAAACAGATGCAATGTAAAGATTCTTCGCCCATTTCTCCTGCAAAACATATAAAGAACAAAGAAAAAAAGCAGCAGTATATGAATATACTTACACTTGGAAAAAAATTATGGCCATGAAAAACAAATAAAAAGAAAACAATCAGATATATGAAGATAAGCATATATCTGAACAGTCCCACCTTGACATGAGTACTAGGAAAAGCAGAAGTTCGTAGAGTCTCTTGAGTTTCATCAACTGGTTTTCTTCTTGGGACACTAAGAACAAGAGCAGCTTGGTCCCATGTTGCTGCAGTTGATGTGATACGATAACCACTGTCCCACCTCCGATGAATACCTTCACTAGGATACAAAAAATCTAGCTCCACAACCTGCATTGAAGTGGAAAAAATCTGTTATGTCCTACATTTTCCTTGCCGCCAAAATTCATCCCGCTAAGCAGATATTCTAAAATCCCCACAGTACCTGATCAGAAAATCCTGCACCACGAGACATAACAATTGCCCATCTACTTCCAGCAGTAGCCATTGCAGTGACATAAAAACCCTCCCTCCACTTTTTATTGATCCACTTAAAGGGAAATGAATCGCTGACTTTATAGGACTGCTGCAAATACTGGGTACCTATTCAAAATAAAGCAATAACATATAACCAAAGGGATTGAGAAAAAAAATGCTACATCATGGCCACTACATATATAATGCAACTAACCTTTAGACATTACAACTAATGAGCTACCATTATTAGCTCCAGCTATTGCACTGATATAGTAATTTTTCTCCCATTGTTCCATAATCCATTCCTTCAAAGAAAGACCAAAATTCACAAGGTTAATTTGTTGAATTAAACATAAATAAATTCTTAAGCAAGTAAAAACATCCATATCACTTGGTGAAATGAATGACACAACATTGCCGATCTATATAACTAAAATTCCAATGAAACTCAAGCAACCTTATGAAGAAAGTAGGGCGAGAGCTCATAGACTTGATTAGAGAAACCAGTGCCTGCATCCATAATTAGGGCCCAAAGATTTGAACATGAAGCCACACTACTGATAAATAATCCATCTTCATTTCCTTTCTCAATATGTTGGGAGAGTCTTGCGTCAGCTACATTATAATGATATCTACACAAGAAGATAAGGTTGTCAACTTCCCATACTTCTACCATTAACTTGAAGAACACAGTATGCAATTTCCAAGCAACTACCTCTGCTTCATAGGCCTACGAGCATTATAAACGCTAATCCACTGAGTTGCTGGCATTCCCATGCGAACCTTCTTCTTTGGTTGCTCATCTTCTTCCTCCTCCATTGTCAACCGTCCTCTTTTATGTCCTACCTGATAAATGAGCTTCAAAACACAAAATACACAAGTCAATAAAATTCCTATCTCAAATCCAAAATATTTTTGGCCGAATGGTAAGTCAGAAAATGTAGACACAAGAACATCAAAACTACCTTTTGTGCCCCATCAGTGTTTATTGGCCTGATATCTGGGTTTGGACCAACAATTCCATCGAAAAGAGAGATATATCTTGCATAATTTGGTTCCTCATCAAACTTTAAATTCACCACATACTCAACAAATTGTCGAAAAGGCTGGGGACAAAAGCAGCATAATGTTTCTGGGGATGTGGCCATTTTCTTCTTGCAAACAAGGAAGCCTTTATTTTCTCCCTAAAAGAACAACTTGATTAGAATAACAAAAAGAACAAAGATAAACATAAAATCAGAAAATGGTAAAACCGTGAACCTGATATCCTTGCCAAGGAAGGCGGCCACGAAGAAGAAAAATGAGTGTATAAGCAAGAGACTCTAGGTCATCTCTCCGGCTACCAGTTCTACCAAGATGAGCATGTACACTAGCATAACGAACAGTTCCCCTGCAGCACAGAGATTATTATGAACTGAAATAATATTCCAAACCGGCAAGTTGTAAATAAGTTAATCTAAGTCAAATAAATAAGTAAATTCAATTTTACCTGAAAACATCTGGGCGTTGATCATATTCAACATGCTGGCCTGTTGAACTATCTCGCCACCTAGTAGCTGTAAAATAACACACATGCAAAATGAGAAATGAGTATATATACTCCATGCCAGATGGAGAAGACAATTAAGTTTTATGGATTACCTAGCCCAAGATCAACAAGGAAAAGCTTTTTCTCATCAGTAGTTCCAGGAGGACCAAGCAAAAAATTCTCAGGTTTTACATCCCCATGCACATATCTACAAGAAACCGAAGCAACAAATATATAGCAACTGTCATTATTCATTGAAAATAAAACATTATAAGACGAAATGACAATAAAAAGCATTACCCTCTAGAATGCATCTTCTCTAATATGGAGATTGCTTCAATAGCAATACATGCAACCATTTCTATGGACATCCTGGATTGGGAAAAAAGAAGTAAACATTAGACAGAAAGAAAGTAGTCAATTAACTAGCATGGAATATTCAGCTCAGTTTCGAAAGAACTCACGTGTGTGAATTGTTATTCCAAACATCCCATAAACTAGGACCAAGCATATCCATAACCTGCAAGAAACAGTGGGTTCTCATACAAACTCATTGGAAGCCAGAAAAATATGAAGCTATAACTCTTGATCCTGAACAACAGAAAGCACATTAAAGCAAACACGTACCATGACATAGTATTCACCTTGTCGGCCTTTGTAATGAACTCGTGGAACCCCATGACTGCCACCAAGTGCACTGGCAAACAGCAGAGAAAATGAAATTTAAACCTCACATATGATATGACCTCTCAATGAGAATGCAACAAATAATTGTAGTAATAATAAGTAAATGCACGTACACACATATAAAGGAAAAACAAGAATAAAACAAGATAAAACAGAAGTCTCACTTGTAAACTTGCCACTCATAAGGCGGTCCATAATTACATCCTTTGCTACTTCTATGTTCAAATTTTAAAGCTACCTAAAATTCACATAGAAACGTGAGTAACTATTATAATTAATATATCAAACAGCATCAGCATCAGCAATAATGCCATACCTCTATAGCTCCTGGGCCAGTTCTTTCATTTGAATTTGTAGGACCAATTCGCCGACCAACATAAACTTGTCCAAATCCACCCTTCCCCAGTTTTCTGTCTATTCTGTACGTTGGAGAACCACCAACGTGGACCTGTTGTCATGAAATAAAGAAACAAGATGCATTTTGAAAATTACATAATGACATTTTTTTTTTTTTACATATTTTCAGGTGCAATCAATAGCTTGACTTTGTTCATGTTAGGAAAAGAAGATAGACAGAGAAAAGAAAAATAGTTCACTCTATGCATTTAAGCATCACCGACAAAATACTCCTAAAGACAACAAAAAATAACACAATGAAGAGAGAATCATGAATAATCAACAGTTTATATGAAGAAAAAGTTAAATAAAGAATATGTCACAGAAAGACGAATAATGTTGGCCATATCACTTCAGCTAGTGTTTTTCAGTCATTCTTATTAGCAGTTCAACTACAGCAGCAACAATTCGTAAGAACGCTTTAAAAATATGAAAAAGACAAAAAATCATTTCTTGTATTTCATCATTCTCTCCAAGGATAAACCACATAAGCCCTCAAAAGAAACCAAGAAATAAAAATCCAAAACTTTCTACCTTTTCCTCAGTTTTCTCTTCAATCAAACAAGAAGCTACTAGTATTAATATTCCAAGACGCAATTTATCATTATTGTCTTCCATTTTCTCATCATTTCTTAAAAAAGAAATTAATACGGTCCAGAAAAACCATTAAAAATCTCACCTTCTCAGGAAGAGGAGCTGTGCTTCCCTCATCCTCAGCGCCAGGACCCTTATCTCCGCTACGGACACCACTATCGTACTCATCCATCGTTTTCTCCGCAAACTCTTCCCTCAAAAAGCTAAACTCTACCTTTTCGTTCGACGGTTTCGTTTCCTCGGCGTTCAGTCTATTATTATTGTTATTCTCTGCATCAACAGCGACGATCGTGCTACCTTTCTTCTTGTTCTGACCAGTTCTCCTTTGTTGCCGGGTTTGTACAGTCAGCCTCTTATTGTTATTGTTGTTGTTAATATTATGTTCGGGTTGTGATTTCGGGTTCGGGTTAGGATTGACGGCAGCCCGATTTCCGCGAGCTTGGCTACGCGGCTCAGGCATCGTATGGACGCGGTTCCTCCATGAATGAGATGATTCTAGAAGCTTCTAGAATCATCAGTGAAGGTACGATCAAAGCTGAGACAGATGACGATGATTGTGATTATGTATATGATTACGATGTGTTTATTGTTTTACAGTGAAGAAGACGATGGAAATGGGAAGAGAGAAAATTAGGGGTTTGGTGAGTTAGAAATTCGAGATCTGTGGAGGGAAATGAAAATAAAGGGTTTCTATTTCTATTGATCCAGAAAAAAGAGAGAGAGAGATGTGATGCGATGCAAGAGAAGCATTTCTGTTCTCTTCTCTTGCTGAGAAAATTTTTTTTTTTAAACTTTTTATATTTATTGGTATTATTAAGGAGGATAAATTGGGCGCCATAACCAGAATCTGATTTGTCAACTCTTAATTTACAGATAATATGAATTAATATTTTCTTCGTTGATTTTTATTCTTATAATATATGAAATTAATAATTTCTAAATT
Organism: Trichilia minutiflora; assembly: GCA_035590515.1. Lineage (NCBI taxonomy): Eukaryota > Viridiplantae > Streptophyta > Magnoliopsida > Sapindales > Meliaceae > Trichilia > Trichilia minutiflora. The sequence continues at coordinate 9,920,550 of JAVXUL010000019.1, forward strand.
AAACAGTTTTTTAAAAAATAATTTCATTAATTATTTTATTACCAAATTAATTTAGATGGAGAGATATCATTAAAAGAATCAAAAAAAAAAAAAAAATGCTATGTGGTAAGCAAAGCTTCCCGACAATTCAATTTAATGAATGCATGCAAGGTATAGATCGAAGATTCATTGAGTCTGTTGAATGTGTTAAAAAGGTATAGATCCTATGAATAATTTGCTTTTCTTTTTTATTTATTTAAAAAAATAATAATAGGCTTCTAAATAAATTACACAATGTGACATGTTCATATTCAAATAAAAATTCTCCATTTTATTATTACATTATTAAAAATAAAAGTGATTTTTCTAATTTTTTTAAAAGAAAGGATAATGAAAAAGATTTTATTAAGTTTATTTGTTTTAATATATAAAACGGGTGTTTAGTAATAAGTTTTGTTTCTATTAATGTAAGGGTTTGTTGGTCGTGTAATAAGACGACACGTCATTGGTAGTATGGAAAGGAAGAATTCTGTGTTGAGGTTAATAAAGTAATAATGATCAAATTTTTATCGTTTCGTTGGTAGGAAAAGGATTTTCAATTTTAAAAACAGGAACAATACAAAGATAAACTAAAGACGTGACCAGGACACTTCTGTCTGATATGCAATTCTTAGGATTCTTCCACTTTGTGCTTCAAAATCCAATCTATATTAATCCAAATAGTTATTTATTTTAAAGATAATTAGTAAAATAATTTTTAGATAAATAGTATTTAAAATATTATTTTTTTATATAAATTCTTATATACAAATTAAAATAGCGTATTATTAATTAATAAAAATGCAAAATCAATTTAATTACTAAAATAATTGGTATGAATTAAGAATCAATTAATATTATTGTATAATATCAGTTCTAAAAAAAAATTATATTCACAACTTTATTCTTTTCATATATAAGTATAACATTTAAAATATGTTACCAATAATACTAATTATTTTCTTATATTTTTTAAAAAGTGTTTTATATTTTCAGAGTACAAAATGCATTTGAAAATATTTTTTAACTATTATCAAATGAGAAATATAAAATAATATTTTAATTCTTAAAATTTGTTAAAATAATATTTAAGGATATAGTTTAACATTTTTCAACAAACTAACTTTATATACTACCATTAACAATTTTGGATCGATCCAAGTTTACTACAAATGACTTGATTATTAAATAAATAATATAAATATGATATAATTAATGAATAAATCCGTATTTGAGTTTTGTGTTCTCGACACTTAAATAGTTTTACCCTTATTTTATGAATTATTTAAAAAAATATTTATTAAATAAATATTTAATATATTTTTTAAATTAAAAAAATAATAAATAGATTGATTACGTTCTTTCTTTCTTTTTAGGACTCTCTAACAAATCCTTATGCATGTTTATAAATAAATAATTTATATATAGTTATTAATTACTATTTTATATAATATAAATAGATTATATGTCAATAACATATGAGAAATTAAAACGAATAAGATCCACATAATTTAATACATAAAATTAATTACAAATATTTAAAGAATTTATGCTTGACATTTTACTCTTTGATAACTTAAAAATAATATCATTTATGGATTAGTTTAAGCGAAATAGATCATTATTATACTGAATGAGTTAGACGTACAGCTATGAATTCAATTCATTTCGACGCTATGATTTAAATGCAAGTGTTGATCATCAATTAAATTCGTTTTAACTCCTATAATTTAAATACAATTATGAGGTGATGGTATGTTTAATTAAGATTGTCCTAAAATTTAATCTATTAAAATTGACATAACTAGCATGACTAGAATATCCTCAATTATCCAAAAAAAAAAAAACTCTCACACTTCTTTTTTCTTTTATTTCGAGTAATGAGTATATTATCCTTTTCTACTACCAAATGAGTGCGAGAGTTGAATTGTAGCATATAAGTGTCGACAAAGTTAATGTTGTATCAACAATAACTCTCAATCAATTATTTACATATCAATACGAAAATATATATTTCTCATTGTAGAATTTTGAGGGAAAATGGAGTATATTGATTATGAATCCATGCGTATCAAAGTTAATGTTTTTCCTATATTACTATACACATCGAGAATGTACTACTGTATGTAATCCTAGCCATACATGTTTTATATACGTGTCAAAATCGAAAGTAAGCTTTGTTTTCTATTCATGATTCTGTCATTCTGTCGTTGATCAGGTAGGAAGAATCAAAGAGATGAGGTTGAAGATGATTCTTACCTGGGCTTGTTTTCTTATAGGCTCAAGTTGAGCTTGCTTGGATCATGAGATGATGGGTTGGATTTTTACATTCTCTCACTTTGTCATATAATAATTGATTAATTATAATATATATTTAAATCATTTAAATAATTCATTTATAGAGAAAAGTTATTAATGTTGGAATTTAAGTGTTTGAATGGAAAAGTTTAAGTCCCACATGGGAAAGAAAATTAAACTTTTAGTAGTATAT
>JAVXUL010000019.1:9967112-9978660 GCA_035590515.1 Trichilia minutiflora
TTATTTTAATAATATTTTTTTATTTTTTTAATAATCGGGCCGGGCTTGGCACGGCCCATCACGGGCTCGTGCCGGCGTCGGGCCCTTCACGGGCTCGTGCCGACCCGGCCCGCGGGCCTAATATCTCGGCACGACACGACCCTTTTAACGGGCCGTGCCGTGTCGGGCTTTTACTGTTCATGGGCCGGGCCCGTGCCGTGCCGGACCGGCCCGGCCCATTTGCCACCTCTAGACCCATAGATGGATAGATACCACAAAGGAGAGTTTTCGAGATCGGGCTAGTCTGCTCCCATGGTATCTGATTGGTTTTCATTATAATGTGAGACTGTCAGGATTTCCTCAATCGTGTGCTCAGCCACGAAGTCTGTCAGTGCCTGCCCCTTGATAGCTTTGCGTGATTGAAAATTCGATGTCGAACTCATTAAGCTCTATCGATCACTTGACCAGCCTTCTTGACAGGTCAGGTCGATAAAGAATTTATCTAAATGGCTGGTCAGTTAGTACTGTTATTGTATGAGCCTAAAAGTAGGGATGTAATTTTTTGACTATCATGACGAGTGTCAGTGCCAGCTTCTCGAGTGTCGTATACCGGGTCTTGGCATCCAATAACGCCTTGCTGGTATAGTAGATGAGCCTCTATATTTTCTGATAATCTTTTCTTGCCAGCATCGAACTGACAACGTGTTGGCTGACCGCGAGGTAGAGGTATAAAGTCTCATTTGACAAAGGGTTGACCAGATGTGGGACTGAAGCCAAGTAAATCTTGAGTTATTGAAATGAGCTTTCACACTCTTCGTCCTATTTTATACCCTTACCTTTCCTCACGGCCCTAAAAAAGAAAAAACACTTGTTAGTGAATTTAGAGATAAAGCGATTGAGGGCCTCTAATCTTCCAGTCCTAGGAGCTCTCAGGTCTTTTATGGTTTAAATCTTTGTCGGGTTAGCCTCAATCCCTCGTTCACTGATCATAAAGCCCAAAAACTTTTCGGACTTGACATTAAATGCACACTTCTCAGGGTTGAGCCTCAAGTTGTATTCTCTGAGGAGGGAGAAGGCTTGCTCTAGGTAGAGAGCATGATCCTTAGGCTTAACAGATTTCACAATCATGTCATCCATATAAACTTCCATAAAACTTCCAATAACTGGCTTGAACACTTTGTTTACAAGCCTCTGAAAGGTGGCTCCGGTATTCTTTAGCCCAAGGGCATAACCTTATAACAATACACCCCTTGATCTGTAATGAAGTCTATCTTGTTTTGGTCAGAAAGATATATGGGTATCTGATTATATCCCGAGAAGACGTCTATAAAACTCAATAATTCATGCTTGAAAGTGGAGTCTACCAACTGATCAACCCGAGGTAAAGGGAATGTAACATCCCGGTCCGATAAGGACGAAAAGTGATGTCAAGGCGAGGGAGTCTGAGTAAATAACCACTTTTGACAGGCTTCTAGGACGACAGGGATGAACTGAATTCCACATTGAAATGGGAGAAAAAGTTACTGGGCTATATATGTAGAGTTGGAACCAAGTTATCAACAAGACCTTTTGGGATGGGTGATGGTTTATTCTCAAGAGCTACGCAGTTAAGCGTGCTTAGACAAGAGCAGTACCAAGATAGGTGACCTCTTGGGAAGTTCTCGGATAACTTATTCTAAGAACAATATCGTGAGATCCCAAGGATTGGGCCAAAGTGGACAATATTGTTAATAGAGTTGGACCAGATGTTATAATTGGTATTAGAGCCAACTCTTCTTCAATATGATAGTGATGGTTCGGGAATGAACCAGACGAAAGTTGGTGGGCCTGTAACATCCCAATTCGATGAGGACAAGAAGTGGCATCGAGGCAAGGGAGCCTGAGTAAGAAATGGCTTCTGACAGGCTTCTAAGACGGTACGGATGAATCGAATCCCATATCAAAATGGAAGAGAAAGTTACTGGGCTATATATTTATAGTTGAAATCAAGTTGTCAACAAGGTCATTTGGAATGGATGGTGGTTTATTCCCAAGAACTACGCAGTTAAGCATGCTTGGATGAGAGCAGTACTAAGATGGGTGACCTCTTGGGAAGTCTTTGAATAACCAATTCTAAGAACAAAATCGAGAGGCCCCAAGGTTTGGGTCAAAGCGGATAATATTATTAATAGACTTGGACCAGGTGTTACAAGAAAGCTGTCTTTAGGGCAGGCTTTATTGAGGTCAGTGAAGTCGACGCACATCCGCCAGCTCCCATTAACCTTCTTGACCATTACTACATTTGTCAGCCAATCGGGTACTTGATTTCTTTGATGAACCCCATCTTGAGTAGTTTATCTACTTTCGCCTGGATAGCCTTCTGTCTTTCAGTGTTAAAGACTCTCCTTTTCTGTCGAACTGGCTTGTGGGTAGGATTAATAGCTAATCGGTGGGTTATGACACTTGTATCTATCCCCGATATGTCCTCATGACTCCAAACGAATATATCTTTATTTCGCTCTAAGGTTGTAATCGTGGCCTGCTTCAGGTCAGGGGTCAACTAACTATCCACTCAGATTGTCTTGTCCTGGTGTCGCCCATCAATCGCTATATTTTTTCGGATCTCTATAAGTTCCAAGATTGGACCTCGGCGTATGCCTCCTTTTGTAGTATCATCAGGGGAGGAAGATGCCAATTGTATATCAGTCATCTCAATATCTATAGGGGCTGGTCTCCCTTGCTCCCCGATGGTTATTTCTAAAGGCTCTTATTGGATGTAGTATATTTTCAGGACAAAGGTAGTGAAGTAGGATCTTGCTTCCCTTTGATTCCCTTTGACAATTAATTCTGATTCCTTATCCAGCTCAAAATTTTAACTTCAGGTAGTGTATGCTTTCCACTGCTTTAGTGTTTCGGAGGAAAAGTCTCCCCAGGATAACAGAGTAGGGGATTTTCAGATTTACCACCTGAAAATGCACCATAACAGTCCGTTGATAGGGCTTGTCACCTATAGTCTTAGGCAATTGTACTGATCCTAAGGGAATAATACAAGAATCCCCGAATCCGTATAGGGTCGAGTCAGCCTAGAATAACTCTAGATTTTCTATGCCTAGGGAGTCCAGGGTATATTTGAAGATGATGTCCGCTGGACTTCCCATGTCGAACAAAATCCGGCTGACTTGCTTGGATGCTATCCCTATGACCACTTCTAATGCGTCGTCATGCTGGTAGTGGACTCTAACTTCATCTCCATCAGTAAACATAATAGGCATGATAGCAATCCTTGGCTTCTTATCGGCACGTACATTTATCACATGCGTATCCGACAGATGATTGGGCAGGGAGTAGCGTGCATAATTCTTGCACGCATTATTCGACAGCCCTGCCAGGATAGGTCCTCCTAAGATGACTAGGATGCCTTGATCAGGTTTTGGGGACTTGTCTTTCTTAGGGTGCCATCCCTTACCCGGGGCATTTTACTGATAATTTGCAATATAATGGGTGAGGTAGTTATTCTTGATAAGTACCTCGATCTTGGCTTGTAAGTCATCATATTGATCTGTAGTGTGACCCTTCTCCCCGTGATACTCATAAAACTTTTTTCTATTCTTTTTAGGCACCTTGACCTTCATATTTCAGGGTTGGGTGTCAGCAACCCTCTATATTGAGCATCTTCGTACACTTCAAACAAGGGGGCTCTGAGAGGTGTAAAGTTGCGAGTGGTTACCTGAGCCATCATTCCCGGGTGATCTCTTGCCTGTTTGAATCTAGGGGACTTCTTATCCCTTCTCCTTTCACAAAAAGGCCTTCTTTGGCCTTTGCCTTTTTTATCGTGCCCGAGGTTCCTATAATGGTACCCTTTTTCTCTTTGTTGAGCGTTTTGGTGCTTTTCCTTCCTGGTTGGGGTGGCCCGACTTTCCTCCTTCAACCTTAGGAGCATCTCTTTTTTTTTATCTCAATTTCGTCGAGTAGCTCACTTCGGGCTGCCTCATAGGAGTTCGTCGTCTGTCGGTGGATGGTATACTAGGCCCTTTTTATTAGGGGTCATAATTTGGATCATGATACGATTATTCGACATGAATTTGATATAGTTAAACGAATTCAGATTTGAATATTTTGACAAGAATAATAATCGGATCGTATTTGTATTACACGATTAATAATCGTGTCGGATTCGGATTTGACCTTCTAAATTTGTTTTTTCATTTAAAATATGATTAAGACACGATTAAAATATAATTAGTTAAATAAATAATTGTGTTTAAATAAATAATTATGTGTGAACAAATAATCATTTAATATAATAATTTTATTTATTTATTTTTGATACTTAATTTATATTTAAATAAACAGTTAGTTAAATATATTATATTTTATATTGATTAATTAAATAGATTAAATAGATTGAATCAAATTAATGATCTAATCGTATTGTGTTATATTACATATTTAAAAAATAAATGACACGATTAATAAACGGATAACACGATTAATAAATAGATCGTATTCGAATTAAGAATTCTTGACACAATTAATAAATGGATCTTATTCAGATAAGTATAAAAAATACTGTAACTTTATTAACACGACACGAATACGATACGTTTATCCGAATTGACACTCTTGCTTTCCATCCTTAGGTCCCTCTTCAAACCTTCCAATGCCAGAGGGTGGTGGTATGTGCCCAACTTCATAACTTCCTTATGATACCTCCTTACAAAACTTTTTAGGGTCTCTCTGGGCTCCTGGTGCATTGATAGCAAAGTGATCAGGTTGCGACTCCTTGTCATAGCTCCCCGAAGTTCATTTTCAAAGGCCACTGCCAACTGATGCAGGCTGGCAGCAAATTCTTATATTAGCATTGTGCAGGTCCTTCAAATGTTAATGGAAAGGGCCGACACATCTGCTGGTTGGTCAGTCCTTGGATCAATATCATTTTCTGGAATGTGTCCAGGTGTAAGGAGGGATCGGATTTTTCAGTATAAGGGGGTAGCTGCGGCATTTTAAACTTCCTGGAAAGACGAAGCTCTAAGATTTTCTCGATAAAAGGAGAGGTGAATGTAAAAGGGCGAACATTATCAGTCTTAAGATTCTCTCCTAACTCGACTCCCCCTTTACCCTTCAATTCGTATAGCATCTTCCAAACACATTCCTCTACCTCTTTTCTACTAACGGTCGCGGTAGCCTCCTTTTCTCGAGCATACTTTTCATTGAGATAGAGTCTCATGTCCTTAAAAGCCAGACTGTGCCTCGTTTTGATCCCACTTGCTGCATCATAATCTCTATTGCTGTCACCCTTTCTTCCATCACGTCCTTCATAGATTTTAAAGGGAGTGTTGATACCTGGGAAGGTAGGGGGTTCCTCCACTACTTTTTCGGTCACCTTAGCCTTTCCCTTCTGTAGAGTAGTCAGTATAGTACCAGACACCCGGTCTTCGGCCTTGACTGATCCCCTTACAGTATCACTGTCGTCTGGGACTCGGCTCTCCTGCCTTTCTGGAGGGTACGGTACCCTTAGCTCTCTCGGACGGACAGACTCTCCTACCATCCATTGCCTGATCTCTAGGAGTTCCTTCTCTAATCTGTTTGCTCTGTTTGCCATTAATCTGGTCAGGTGATCGTCATCTAGTCGGGATTCACCTGCGGTGGGAGGGATAATATATTCCTCACATGCGAATGGGGCCCTTCCACCACTGCGTGCAGTACTTTCGCTAAAACTAGATTCCTCAGTTCCTTTTCTTTGTTCTGCCATTTTCTCAAAACTCAAAATACCACAAAGATTTCTAGGTTGCTCCCACTCTTTTCTTTCTCGCTGAACGATTTTGTAAGTGGCTTTTCATTAGTTTCCCACAGATGGCGCCAGCTGTTGAGGTGTGAATATGAATGTAACCGTTACATCACCGGATCCTCACCAGAGAGAGCTGATGGATGAATCCTCAATTGCGAGCCTTACCTTCAAGCCCTTGCAAGACAATAATATACTTGGAGTAATGTCGGGGGTGTTTTTCAAAGAAAAAACTCCAATGTCTAAGTCAGTGAAAATATAAAAGAGAAAGTAAATAATTCCGACGAAAGAGAAAATGAGAGCTTAGGAAAATACAAGGAAGAAGAAAAAGAACCTAAAAAAATGAAAACCCCCCTTTGCTGCTGATTTTGCCTCCTTATATAGAGCCCTTGAGAAATGAGTGAAATGACTTGGCATTGAAAAATAGGAATAAAGGGACGTTCTGCCTTGGGATAGTGTGTCAGTCGCTTTTATTTAAGAGATGTGACGTCTATCAAACCTGCTATTGTTAGATTTTTTGGTATTCGACGGGAGATGGGACAGATAGTTGAAATTCGTTAGGGTAACACTTCTTACCACAGGTTCCTTGATCATTAATCATTCCCATTTTTGGTAGTCTCCCAGGGATGATGGCAGAGTTAGATTTTTCCAGAAAGTTGACAGGATTCCGGAAGGGGTAAGAGGCAATAACCCTAAAAGATTCAGTCGAGAATACTGAGAAGCGGACAGTCAATAATCCCAAGAGATGTCAGTCAGGAATCCTGTGAGGCCGTAGTCAGGAATTCTGGGAGGTAAGCAGTCAAGATTTCTGAGAGATGAGTGATCGAGTGACACTATTGCGGGAGTCGAGGATAATAAATGTCTACCTGAGAGACCTCCACATATCATCTAGATTTTTACCCAAATAAAATCAATCACAAGTTTTTTCTCAACACATACATTCATATATTAATAATGCTAAGGATATAAAATAATTTATTATTAAATATAAATATTAATTCTTATTACAATTATAAAAAATAACGAAATTTTTTATTGTTTTTAAGCAGGGAAAAAAGACATAATTTTCTATCGCTTGATCTTATAGCTTGATTAATTTTAATAATTTTAAAAATGCTTATTAAGATCTTAATTCATTCTTATAATAACTCTTATAATTCTATATAATAATAATTAATTAAAAATAATTGTTATGCGCTAAAATTTAATAAAATAAACAAAATTTATTTAATAACATAGATATATTATAAAACATGTTAATATATTATAACTAAACTATATTTATTTATTGTATAATATATTATAAAATAAATAAGGAGTAATCCTTCAAATAATTAATTTTTAATTGCTAAAGTAAAAGATAATAATTAATTATTAATTATATTTTTTAATAATATATTTCATATAACTTTGTATTTGGAGTAATGATATATCTTTAAGGATGAAAATATCATAGTAATAATGATATATCATAGTAAGAAACTAATTAAACATTGGACACATGTATATCATTTGCCTTTTGAAGAATATTGGAATACTAATACTAATTAAGCAAAGCACCCATATATTATATGAAATTCAACGTACAAGCGGGCTGCAACGGTGCTAATAACTCAAAAGAGTCCATATATAACAAAATTCCAAAATATCATAAATAAAAACCATAGAACATAAGATAGGATGCATGACATAAAACTATTATAGCATCATCCATGCACGCATACATAATTCCAATTTCACGCCGTCTGGAGAAGCTCTTGTTGCATCTTCTTTGCCATGCATTGAAGGGTATAATGTAAATAGGCAACCAAATCTTCATGGGCAGAGCCTTCAAATGGGTCAGCAACGTATGCCCACTCGATGATGCATCCGGTTTTTCCATCATCATTGATTGGCAATACTTTGATTATGGCTATATAATAGTTTATTCCAACGTTGTTCTCCGTGACCTTATAGCTTAAACACCGTTCGGTGGGATTGAGCATAATCAGCTTTCCGTTTGACCATTCAACTTTCGGTTTATCTGATCCGTCCGATGATTTATTCGTCAGCCCACAGTATCTTACCTGTCCAACCTGTCCAGGAACTCCCTCCACAAGGTAACAAGTGTCAACCGATGGATGCCACTTATGTAGGTTGCCAAAATCTTCCAGGCAAGGCCAAACTTGATCTGCAGTTAATCCTTCGACCTCAACGCTGGCCTTGCCTTCCCATTTGGTTTGTAACTGGGCCATCAGATCGACACAAAGAGAGAAAGAGAGAGCAAGTCGTACAGAAGAAAGATGGAATTGGAATGAGAGTGCAAGGAACCAAAGGGTGCGTTGCTTATATAAGCTAGCAAGTGGAAATGCTAGCCAAAATAATTACCAAGTAAAATATCCAGTCACTTTCATATTGATGTCGTTCGTTGCAGAATACAATAGAATATATGAGACGATTGCCAGACTAAATTAATTGACCGTGGAAAGAAATATTTTTTTTAGTGTGGAACGGCGTGCGTACGCCGATTGTGTCACGAGGATTATATTAAATAGGTACATTATTTTCATACAGCTCCCTATTTTGGCCTTTATACTTCTAAAACATTAGGAATTGCATAATTCTCTCATTGTTTTTAATTGGAAACAAACAAGTCCTTAGATTAAAAAATAAAATTGTTGAGGTGTGAATATGAATATGACTATTGCGTTATCGAATCCTTACTGAAAAGAGTTGATGGTCGATCCTGACTTGCAAAGTCTCGCGTCCAAACCCTCTTGTAAGACAATAACATCTTAAGAGTCACGTCGGGAGGGATTTTTGACGGAGAAACTCCGATACCTAAGTCAGAAATGGTAAAGAAAAATATGATAAATTCTGATAAGTAAATCAGAATTAAATGTGAGAAATGAGATTCCTTTATCAAGTGTGAAGGAGAAGAAAACCGGAGGAAGAGTACCAACATAGGGTCTAAGAAGAATACCAAAATCTTCCAAAATCAAATCTCCGAGAATCTCAAATCCAAAATCTCCTCCCTTTGTTGGAGAACCCCTCTTTATAAATATAGTACCCTAGTGATGTGACTAGACATCAAAGAATGGGAATGATGAGACTCTAGTGTCTTTGGACAATATGTAGCCGTATTCCATTAATGTTGCAGTTGACATTTCTGTAAATCTTAGGTATACTATTATCGCATTGTTTGAAAATAGACGGAGGATGGGACAGGCAACTCCTAGGACAGGGTATCTACTCCCATCATAGGGTCTACTATGTCAACAATCATTATCATTTTTGATAGCGTGGGCGTGTGACTTACTCTGGTCGGGGTTGCATGCATGCTGATGAAGAGGAGATGTTTTCCCTGAGAGGTAGCTGTAACTGTAAGGTTTATTCTGCACTTTCTAGGGGATGAATGGGTCCACCCTGGGACGACTCGTACTTCCTAAGGACTTCGACTTCTACCTACTTGAGGGCTTCGACCACTGGATACTTGGGAACTGTGACACGTCTTTGAGTCCTAAGAATAAACCACTTGAGGACCGTCAGATGTCCCCTGGGAGGGGTGCGTGTTCACCTTAGAGGTCGACTCCTTGGAATTAGAGGTTGAATTTTTTTGAGAGGATGACTCTCTGGGACCTGAGGCCAGATTCTCCTAAAGGGTCAAAATATCTGAGATAGAAGATACCACATTTATTTTTGACAAAATCTCACATATCACTTGCATATTCTTTCCAAATAAAAATCTTCTTTAATCTTTCTAAATCTAATTCAATTTTTTTTCTCTCTCTAAATTTTCATCTAAATTAAGGATATATAGTTGAAATCTTAGGATATGTGGATTCGATTTTTAATAACTAAATAATCATAAAACAATATCGATCAAATTCAATTATAAAATTCAAATAAGTCCAGCTATTTTAACGACTATTCAACAATGGTTGATAAAAGAAAATTGCAAATGAGGAAAGAAAAAATATATACGTATAAAGAAACGAATAAGGACTTGATGTTGACACTAATGCTTTAAGCTGTTGGAGAATACTTCGAGTGATGGAGAGTGGCTGCTAAGGAGCTATTTGAAAAAGTTTAGCAAATTATATTTTCATTTAATGTTTTGCTAATATTTAGGGACTCATATATTTTATCCAAATTAAAAATAGAGATATAGGAAGTGAGTATAATTTAGTATATCTTCTCACATTTTCAACCTTTTATTATATGTATATATATATGATTTCGAATCAAGTACATATTTATCTAATTTTTACATAATTTTTAAATATGTGCATATATTTATTTATAAAAAATTAAAATTTATTTTGTTATTGTATTTTTATTTATTAATTATCAATTATACATGTGTATTTGTTTAGACAAAATTTAAATAAACATCAAATTCAGAGTCGCTAATTGATATTGAGCCCATCTCCAAATATGAATGAGACCGTAAAATATGGATCATAAAACACGCGATAGTTTTTCAACGACCATACATAAGCATGAATTGTTTTTCAATGGATAGAATGATAGATAAATTTCTGTTATGTTTTTGTCATTTGATCTGACAAAACTCAGATCATACCCATCATCTTTAGCATATAAGCTTGGGAAGCATCACAAAGTTCCCCCTCCCCAACACACCCTTGATATCTCAATGCTTACTTGAAACTTGACTGGGGGTCAATTTGAGATTGTTGTAATTTATAAAATAATTTATATTATTGTGTCAAAATGATAATTATAAAAATGACCGAATATTCATTACATAGTATTGTGAATTTGGAAAATAGATTGTATATGTTTAATAAATATTGGTATTAATGTGTTGTGATAATATATAATAATTTTCATGCACATTTGCATATTTTCTAACTCTGAATTTTATAGTAAGTGAAAAAATATAATAGAATTTATTTTATCAATAAAATATTATTTATATAAGAATTAATAATAAATAATTTAATTTGATGAAAAATTTGATATTCCAGATACTAGATTAATAAAAAATAAAATATAGTATAATAACAAGGACATAATAGTGTTGTGATTAACAACTTCATGTTTATGAAAACATATATTATAATAGTTTTTTGTCAAAAGAATGAGATTACAATAAAAATTATATTAAATATTCTTATAGTTTGTATAATAAGCTATTTTTTAAAAGTAATTTTTCTACTATTTTTAAATTATTGCCAAAAAGTACTCATTATAAAATAAACAGTTTAATTTTTTTTTATCAAATAGAAATTTAATCAAGAATAATATAACCCTTTTGGGCAAAAGAAACACATCTTTCTACATTTGATGGGTATTTTCATCTTTTTCCTTTATTCTCTTAGGTGTAAAATATTGGAGATATGCTTTAAAATCAATCATGTTATATTATTCGGGGCTATCACCGTATTGTATGTATATATTATAAATATTAATTATAAATTTATTTATAATTAATAAATAGCATTTATTATATCATTTTGCATTCTATCAGTTGTGATATTAATTGATAATTTGATTATGAATACAAAATGAGATCCTGTGATGTATTATGTGTCAAGACTATATCTACAATGTGTTGTAGATATGAGAACAGAGTCTATGATTTGAATATATCCAAATAAGTTCCTGGTTGAGGTAATGTCATTAGGGATGATGACATTGCATGACTGGCATGTTTTGTTGCTGCAAATGTTAGTATTCGATACTAATAGTTGGGTGACGAGTCTCATGTCACAAGAGCATAAATATGGGTAGTGCGTTTGTGAACGTATTACTGAACGTGACCAATCGCGATGAGTCACATGGGTGGATGTCCACTGTCAA
>JAVXUL010000019.1:9978760-9991224 GCA_035590515.1 Trichilia minutiflora
ACATTATGGTCCACTGTGTAGAAAATAATTTGTAATAAAAGATATTTTTATATATTTGACTTGGCCAAGAGTACTATGTACTGTATTTTATAAAACTATTGAGATTGATGTTGAGATGATTGAAAATCTTCCATTATCCATTATTTCATTTTATTTTTGGTTAATGAGTTGAAAACAGGTACTAATGCCTTGTGGATTCTAGAGGTGCATTCTAAGAAATAGGGTGTACTTCTAGAATTTGCGATGGTTGCCATGTGATCGACTAGGGTTGGGGCGTGACAGATTGTATTACTTTACGTTTTCAGTACCTGTACATTTGATATATAGATGTTGTTATGAGATTGAGACATGTCGGAGAGACAATTTTAAATGATTTTAAATTGTATATTTTTTAGTTTGATGATGATGTATATTTTGATTGAGATAATTTTTGGATATTTGAAGTGTTTGAATTGATTTGCGAATTATTGAAGTTTGAGAGTTTTGGATGGTTTATATTAGGATTGTTTTAAAATATTTCTAAAAACAGGTATTAAACTAGCCTTGCAGCTTCTTAATACGCATTCTGGATACAAGGAATGCTAAAAAACTATGACAATTGTTATAGGTGAACCTTAAAGATTAAGGATGTGACATGCCGAGTTTAGGCCTTCATGTTCAATTAAGGATTGCATTGTCATATTTTAGATATTGAAATTCTGTGAATTTCATAATAATGATAAATTAAAAATAACTAAGAATGGTGAACTTGGTGTTCCCCATTCTTTATTTTTTTAATTTATTCTTACTTATTAAACTCGGATACTACTTGTGGAGAAGACAAATCAATAAGTTTTTAAAACACTTGTTGACACGAGAGTTATAGATAGCTTACTAACTCTCAAGAATAAAGCGAAGATTATAATTTACTAAAAAACACAAACCACAAAATTAAGAACAAGATTTATAAAAAAGAAGAATTTATTTACCTGGAGATTCAAAGATTACATGACCAAGAATAATACTTGAATTTATTACTCTTTTTCTTTCTCTTATGCTCTCTTTTAAGTCTCTATTAACCTTAATTCATCTTTAAAAAATCTTTCTTTTAACTTAAAAGACATCCCACTTAAATATGATTCCTAAGGGATTTAGAAAACTTGAAGTTAAATTTGATTAATAGTAATTTACTGTATCTAGTATAAGTGTTCATTCACTCTTTTAGTTATTCATTCGAACTAATCAACTTCAAAATTAAATCACTCTTTACCCCATGAAATGCCTTTTCATCAGTTTGCCTACATAAATGGATTGAGAATACTCATTTATGATTTTTCGAAAATATAAAGCATAAATGTTCTATCTTTTCTGCTAATATAAATTATCCTGTTACTGAATACAGATTATTTAATACAACTGACATATAAAAGTGATACCAAACAATACCAAACATGTCATATGTATGTTTTTCTGTAAAAGCTTAAATTTACTCCAATCGAATAAAATTCAAAATCCACATCAAATTGTTCGATTTGAATTGAGTCGAAATTCTTTTGGGTTTTTGAGTCATGAATTTTTTAGCCATTCCTTGATATATTTGGCATTTAGTACGATAAAACTTTTGTATATTTATGAAAGACCTACTAATATGAAAAAATTATTTTAAAAAAATGAAGCCCATAGCAATGAGGCGTTAAAAATAATCAAATTAATTAGAATATATATATTTAAAGCATGCATCATCAACTAGAAGTGATTAAACAAGGCTAATTCAACTTGATAATGGCAGGCAATCGATTTGACAAGTTAGAAGTAAAGCTGTTTTGTCCAACACAAATGTAGCCTTTCTTAATTTGTTAATTTCTTCACTGAAGAGACCCTTTAATTTAACCACACTTTTTCTTCATCCTTTTCCCGAGAGACACGTGAAGAGAAAGTTTTAATTTTTCCTTCTTTTCATCTGCTAAGTACGATTCTCTCGTCTCTCTCTCACATGGTTGGATATGTTTCTCGTGATCAAATGGAGATATTTGGATCAATCTGTGTTCTGTTGTTTGAGGACAAGCACAACTGAAGCAAAGTTGGTTAGTATTTATTTTCGTGGCTTTAACGGAAAAAAGAAAACCACCCTTATTAAATACTGATCAACTTATCATGTGGTTGCAATCACGTGATTGAATGTTAATTTCATCTTTCCTTTTTATTTCTTGTAATTAAGGTGAATTTGTATGATAACGTTAGTACATGATTGCATATATGTGGACGTAGTGCTTTTCTAATTCAATGAAAAATCTAGATTATCCAAGAATCTCTTCTCTCTTGCGTATAGTTTCTCTAGACCACATAATTTACCCTAGGGTTCTTGAGAAAATATATAGTACACCTATATAAATCAAATCATAGGCACAGCTTCCTCAGATAAAATTTCGATCAACTTAGAATTCCTGAATTCAATCGCTACTTTCCACGATCTTATTCTTGAAACCTTACTTCAGTTTCCGTTTCCATTATAATTCTCTTCTTTCAATCCCTAAACTTACTCTATAGTTTCCACTGAATTTGCTTTTCGTGCAAAGAGTTTCAATTTTCTTTAGAATCTCGTATTCCATGGCACCAAACAGGGATAGTATGCCTGGTTCATGCTCTAAGAGCAACAAGAATATCGTTTACAAGCCTCGACTTTCAACGGAAACTCTTCAGAGAACAAAGTCCGATATCTTATTTGAACTAAGCAAAGAAGAATTCCATTCAGCGGCGCTTCCAACCGTTTCCGAGGTTGAGGATGCCAAGTGCGAGTGCTGTGGCATGTCAGAAGAGTGCACAGCCGAGTACATAACTCGCGTACGAGAAAAGTTTTCAGGAAAAATGATTTGTGGTTTGTGTGCAGAAGCTGTAAACGAAGAGATTGAGAAGAACGGAGGGAAAAGAGAAGAAGCTTTGAACGAGCACATGAACGCATGTGTAAGGTTTAATAGGTTTGGCAGGACAAATCCAGTGTTATACCAAGCTGAGGCCATGCGAGAGATGTTGAGGAATTCAAAAATTAGGGCTAAGTCCATGAGTCCTAGGGATAAGGGTGTTCCTAAGAAAGGTGGAATTGCAAGGAGCTCCAGTTGTATACCGGCGCTTACAAAGGAGATTCGTGACCTGAAAATAATTAACTAAGATGCCAACGTGATGATTTTTTTTCCTTTGTACTGTATGTGGTATTAAGACAACTTTTTAGTTGCATTTTTATACTCAGTGGTTTCTCATTCACGTAATTAACCCTAACCAAACCGTCATGCTTGTTGCTCTTTCGTAAAATAATCTGATTGGATATGTTTACAGCTAAATTTCGACCATTGCACTTTTCCACATCTGTTGCTGCATATTTCTATATTTGTATGGCCAACTTAACCCATTTGTATTATAGGTTTCCTACTCCTGCAGCACCAACTGATTCTTCCTATTCCTTCAAGAGGAGACAGAGGCCTAACTACGTACTTGTTTGGTTGAGAAGAGAAGCAAAATTATACATAGCTCGCTCACTATTAACATGTTTGTATTAATAATTAGGAGTTGGTCGAGAAAATTAGTGCGTATGATCCACTTTATTTGTACGTATTATGATCTGTCTTTTTAATAAAATGTAAATTCGAAGTTGATGTATTAATTGTTTCGTTGTTCACAAAAAGTTGTTGCTTTATATTGTTCATTTATTTATTTTCTGCGCCTATTATTAATACTTTTCAAGGGAATATGTTCGATATTTTCTGATTCTGACCTAATATCTCAAAATTTCTCTGATTTCTTAAAAATACTCAAATATTTTCTTGTACTTGGGAGTGACAAAATTAAAGCTAGAGGAAAAAGGAAAAACATTAGCAAAGGGGTCCGGCGGCGAATCTGACATCTGAAACAGAAACACGAAACCTCCATCACGACTAACAACTCCCGATGCAAAAAACCTAACTTTTACAGGCTGTTAAGTATACGGAGATTACAACTTGATTTCACAAATTTCAATTTAATTTACTTAGCGCATATTATATATATATATATTGCCTTAAGTGTATCACAGATATTTATATTTAATACTTTCCATTTCGTGAATGTTCAATTGTAGCAAGAGTTCAGCCGAAGTTCAGCCAAAGGTGATAATTTAAATAAATAAATAAGATTTAATTCGATATAAATACGGTACAATTAATATTTATTTAATATATTATTATTTATTAAAAATATAAAAATATAAATATAAATATAATATAATTATTTAGATATGATTTATTTAAATATGAATATTCATTTAAACATGAATATCTATTTAGATACGAATATCTATTTTGATATGATGGTACTTTTGAGTACGATTATTTAATTATATATAATTATTTATTTAAATATAATTATTTATTTAATTTTTTAATATTTTTTATAATATTAAAAATTTTAAAATTAATATAAGTAAAATTAAATATTTTATACTATTTAAAAATATTTTATTAATTAAATATTAATAAAATCAAAATATTTTGAACAAATAAATATTTTGATAAGACAAAAAAATATTTAAATTATTAAACAAAATATCTAAAGAGTAATTTCAAAAAATTTTATAATAAAGGGTAGGAATCCTGGTTTCTACCCTTTTAATGAGAAATGATAATTCCTTAAAGTACGGGAATGACATTTTGTTTAATTATTTTTATAAAACAAACAATGAAATCTCAATTCTAAAAATTCTAGTATGGCAAACCACGAAACTGTGCGTCTGTTGGCGACGGGGGATGATTTCAATTGGGTTTCAAAAATTAGTACAAACAATTAATATTTTCAATCAACACATTATTCAAATTCTCAACAATCACAACTAATAATATAACTTAAACACAATAAAAGTAAGCGGGAAAGAGAAAGAGAATGTACAATAACTATTTTATAATGGTTCAACTAAATCAAATGTACATCCACTTCTTTCAAACTCTCTTTAAAGATTCCACTTTATGAAGCCTCTAATCCAGATTTCAACTTTTACAAATAGAGATTTTACAAGTTTATCTCCAAATCTTTACAAGTAATTCTTAAAGATGCTCAAACAAATTAACTTAAGTAAAAGAACC
Source organism: Trichilia minutiflora (assembly GCA_035590515.1). Taxonomy (NCBI): domain Eukaryota; kingdom Viridiplantae; phylum Streptophyta; class Magnoliopsida; order Sapindales; family Meliaceae; genus Trichilia; species Trichilia minutiflora. The sequence continues at coordinate 9,983,845 of JAVXUL010000019.1, forward strand.
TTTTTCTTTCACTCTATTACAAGTATAATAGAGAAATTTGAAGCACTTAAATAAAACCGTTTTTGAATCTCTTACAAAGAGTATATTATAAAAAAAGAACTAGGATTTTGATTTGTAATGTTTGAAAGTGATAACCTCAAGAAGGTTTTAAACTTTTAGAATTAATATAACAGTGATAAAATTTGTGCAAAAAAAAATCTAAAATAGGTTAGGGTATGTATTTATATAAAGCCCCAAAAAATAACTATTAAATCAAAAATATATTTGTTATATTAAAAATTTTAACAAGAATTTCTTACTCAAAATAGGCACTAATTTGATCAAAAAATATAAGAAGATTCATTCAATCGAATAGGTCAATTTGTGCTATTAAAAGATTTAATTCATATAGCCAAATATCTTTGCCTTAATTCGTTCAACCAAATTAAATAAAGTCTCAAGTTTAAAATAGTCATTAATTTGTTTAAACAAATCAAAGGATTCATTCTATCAAATAGGTTAATTTGTGCAACCAAAAAACTTGTTTCGTTTAGCTATATACCCTTAACATAATTCTTTTGAATGAATCAATCAATTTGTTTGATTGAACTACCTTAAAATTCTAAAAACTTTGCATAGTCCAGGGATCATTTAGCTTTTAAAACCTTGTAAAATGGTCCAAACTTCAAACACTTTAGGAGACTTGCACTTAATTACAAGAACTAATAGTTTTGAAAATTAACATTTATGAATGAAATTTTGCAAGTGTAATAAATATACCGATTAAAAACATTTATTATTCAAGTTTAAACATATGACATTTAGGTTCAGAATATTTTAAGTGTGCAAAAATATTTTGTCTAAGTAAAGAAATATACTTTGAGCTTATTGATATGGAAAATTTATAATCAACTACTTACAAATATATGCATTATAATTTGTAAAAGAGAAGAGTTCGATTTATAATTTGATTTTGTGCGTTCATTCATTTTTTGTTCTTTTAGTCCCATTTTGTAATCTTGATTAATCTATTGATTTTGTTATCATTAAAACATAAAAATGTATGAAATATATGTAAAAAATCTCTCTCTTTTTAACAATAACAAAATGATGGAGTTTTGTGAAAGAACTCCCCTTATCAAAAACAACAAAACAACAAAAATAACCAATAACACTTCTATTTTCTCATCATATATATATATATGTTTGTTGATGCAAAAAATATCCGGTGACTTTCTTACACCAATGAGGAGCAGCTAAATGGGTAAGTTGTGGAGTCAATTTAGCTGCGATATAGAATAATCTTAACTGCAATGCCAAGTCCTCTTAAAGTAGAGTTTTGTCTTATTAACCCTGCAAAATAATCAACACACTAGGAGTGACGTCGGGGATATTTTTCGATGAAAAAACTCCAATGCCTAAGTTAATGAAGGAGAAGAAAGAAAAAGAAATTTTCAGTGAAGACTGAAAAAAGAAGTTCGCAAAGAAGATTTTTTCATTCCTCTTTTAGATCCACCTCATCTCCTTTTTATAGGATTCTTGGAGGGTTGATTGATGTGACTTGGCATCGAAGAATGGGAGTGATGAGATTGTCTGCTCTTGGATAGTGTATTAGCTGCATTTCATTTAAGGGTCGTACCGTCAGATTGGAAAGTTGTAGGACCTGTTATTATCAGATCGCCTAAAATTCAACGAATGATAGAACAGACAGCTTCGATGGCAGGACAATGCTTCAGGTTACAAGATCCCTTATGTTTATTAATTATTCTTATTTTTATTCTGATAATCTCCCGGATTGGAGTTTAGGGATTAGAGGCTCTCGGGGTCAGGAGCTCTCTGGTTCAAGGGTTAGGAGTCTAGGGGTCAGAAGCTCTCTAGTTCAGAGGCTAGAGACCCTCGAGATTAGAAGTTCTCTAGATCAAGGGTTAGGAGTCCTCAGGGTTAGAAGCTTTCTGGATCAGGGGTTAAGAGTCTTCGGGGTCAGGAGCTCTCTGGTTCAGGGGTTAGGGATCTTTGAGACCAAAACCGTCACGTGTTCGCCTAAAGGGTCTTCACGTATCAGCCTTACTTTTGCCCAAACAACATCATTATATATAGCATTCATTTCTCATCATATATCTATCATTTATTTCTTCCTCTCAAAATTCCCCCCTTTGGCATCATCAAAACAAACTAGATGATAAGATAACATCTACATCAAGGTATGTCAAAATAGATAGCATTCAAATATAGGACAATATTAACGAAGGTATGTAAAGACTATAAAGATGTCACTAGACTCAAGATTAGATGAAAGCTCACTCCATATTATAAAGACGCTCTAAAATCTCAATGAGAGTAGACTCAATGTCAGTACAGAAATCATGTAGCTCGCATTGATAACCATGCATAGTCTCTTCAAAGGTGTCGAGGAGAGCATCCATATGAAGCTGAAAAGTGTCAATGCGAGCTTAGATAATAGCCAAAGAAATGTCATCGAAGGTCACATGTGAATCCGAAGTAAAAATAGGGTCAGTCAATAGAAGAGAGGAAGGAATAACTGAAGGAGGTGGTAGTGAAGATGATGCATGTTGTCTATTCGTCTTGTCGATCTAAGTACTATCTACTACTCTTTTTAAGCAAATTTAACCAAGTAACTACTCGTTAAAGGGATCTATGGATGCAATGTTGATAGTCTTTTCATCCTTAAGAGGTATACCTAAAGATTTGAAAACCAAGGTGAAGGGATGTGCAATGGCATGCTATGTGATGCATAGATTTCATAATGATGTAATAGAGGTTCACATAAAAATTGTGAAGTCCCAGTTGGCACAATCCAAGAGGGGGGTGAATTGGATATTGAAAAATTTATTTGAACAAACTATGAATTCAAAGAAATGAATGCAAAGGTAAACTACATGCGTAAAAATTAAATAGACACGATGAGATTTTAATAGTGGTTCGACCAAGTCTATGTCCACTTTTCTCGGTTGAATCCACTCATACCGAGGATCACTAAATCTTTGTTTCATGGGTCAAGAGAAACCCAAGTACAACTCCTTCTTTCACGGGTGAAGGGCAACCACAAAATATACTTTCTTTGAACGGGTGAAGTGCAACCTAATTTATAAGTCTTTCTTATCACGGGTGAAGAGAAACCCAAAATTAATTCACCAATAATTAATTGCAAAACTCTTTAAAAGAGTAGATAAACAATAAGCACTCTTTCTCTCACTAAAATTAATTATAGAGAATAAAAACAGAGAGAATAAAATTAAAAATTGCAGAAGAATATTTGAAGCTCGATCAGATTGTTCTTAATGCTCAACAACAACCATTTTATCTTCAAAATTTATTGTTTATATATCTGTCATCAATTCTACTCAACGATCATCTTTGCCTTCATTAATGACGGCATTAAATGCTTCAGAACTAGCCGTTATAACTTGATTTCTGCAAAGGTTTTGATACAGCATCTCAAGGTATCGATACGTTTAAGAGTTTCAGCCTGAAGATATCGATACATTCCTAATTTGTATCGGAACACTTTGACGTCAAGGAGATGATGTCCATCATAAAGGTGCTTGATCCTGTCCTTAGGGTGTCGATACGTTTGAGGAAATTCCAAGGGTATCGATACGTTTTATGAGAAGGTTATGAAATGTTTGAGCATAGAACCAAAGGTGTCGATATGTTTGAGCGTAAGGTTTCGGAACTTGGGCTTATTTTTGGCACTGTGACTTAAACGTATCGATACGTTTGTGCCTTGGTAAGCTTTTCTTAACGCTTTCTTCATATTTTTCTCACCTGTAAAAACGTTTACACTTTTCAAAGAACAAGTGACTTATATATGTTCATTTTACAAATAAATTCGTTCATTTTAACAAGTAAATTTATTTGAATTATTACATATACGCATTATTGTTACTTGTTATTTATTTTGGCATTATAAAAAACAATATAATATGGAAAAATAATTATGCCATTTAATCATCAAAAATACTTCAAAGCTATTAATCTCATCCTTTTTTGATGATGACAAAATATACATAATACTCATGAATTCTCCCCCTTTTTGGCAACAATCAAAGAAGGGAAACAGTAAAAACAATGAGATGTATATATAGAGAAAGAGATAAACAAAACAAATGTAATAAGCAGAAGGAGTCCAATAACATAAATTGATCCAAGAATATAAAATTTTATATCAGCGAAAAAGAATACAAATCAGATAGCAAAACACAAAAGTCATAAAAAATACATCAAAGCATCTAATCCGAATAAGAGATTTCCTCAGGACGTGAGGAAGAGCCGGTTGTAAACGGAGACGAAGAGGGCGAACGAACTCTGGATGATGAAGGACGAGTGCGAGGGGGCATAGGCTGAAATGGACGGAAGAAGGAGTGCGGAGGAGGCTGTCGAGCTACAGGAGATAGATGAAAATTAGGATGAGATCCAGGTGTAGCTGCGACTGAGTGCCGTAGCTGAGCAATCTCGCCCACAAGTTTTTCCTCCAAGTCATCCACTCTTTGCTGCATCATCATATCATGACCAAACAACTCCGTCTTGACCTTGTTGACCATCGTCCTCAAGGTGTGCATGACAGAGAAAGCTTCATTCATCCGAACGTCCATCTTCTAGACTGTCATCATGACTGTAGACTCGAGTGTTGTGAAGCTCTCCAGAAACTGATCGATCTTGTACTCGAGAAAGGCTGCAGGGAGAGCCAAGGGCACCGATATACGAGGCTGGGTCAATATGGATGGACCAGTCACTGTAGATGGTTGAGGCATAGGCGTGGCCTGTGGCTGAGGAGCTGATGAAGGAACATGAGGGTAGGCTCCTGTTGCTGCTATGGTACTGTCTCCTCAGGCTGCTGCTCAGTACCAACATCCTGACCACCCTGAGCACCCGCAAGGCCTACATCCTCTACCCTGATATGAGGACCACTAGAAACCTTTGGCGTCCAGACGCCAGGATAGCTCTGCTCGTACCCATCTTGCAAAGGGTAGTTTCGCTCAACATGCTAGAGGGAGGCAGCTTCTGTTGATCAACGTCCTCGAGTACCTCTGGAGCCACTTTTCGAATCAACTCAAAAATAAAAAATTTATAGTGCAGGTTGTATCGCTGAGTCGTACCTCGGACTATACTGGTGACCATCCAGCAGGCCAGGTTGGGTCGCTGATGGGTGATGATGCGCTCCATCCACCACATGTCCTCTACGATCATCTCCACAAATTTGCCCGAGTGGACATTTAGGTTGTGGCAGACAATAAGATGTAGGATTCTCTCATGTAACTGCAGTTTTGAAGGCTTGTTCTCCACAGCCTGTAATCCTGGGTTCTTAAAAATGGTCCTACATGCCTCCAATGGATTGATCGTGGAGGGAATGTAATGGTCACCTCCTGAAAATAATCCAAACTACTCACACACAAATGCTTCATCAACTACAATTTCCACATCCCTCAGCTAAGTTCTGAATTTAGTGCCATATTCCTTCTTGTCTCCGGGTCTTTCATGTCCAGATTCGAATAAAACAACCGAACCAGTTCGGGGTAAAACTCCCCCTTAATGCTCAAGAAGGGCTTCCAACTAAATCTCTCAATCTAAGCCAAATAAGGAAAATACATCGATTCGAAGAGAGAGAAGTCGATTACTCATCCTGGTGTGACAATACAGGTAGCGAATATCGTGAAGAATCGCTCATGTTGTTCGGCTGAACTGAACCCCCAAGGGTTTGGTTTGTTAGGAATCATGGCTGTCGAGGAAGAGGTTGGAGCCTTCTCTTTCTGCATTCACCTTGTGCCAGAACCTTCATACGAGGAGGCATATTTGTATTTTGAGAATGTGAAAGGATAACCGAACTGTTTGAGAGAGAGAGGGATGAACGATGAGTTGTGTGAGAGAGAGTGATGGTTTAAAAAGCAAATAAAAGAGAGACGATTATTAGAGAATGTGGAAAAATGGAGAGAGTAATGACGATTTTTAAGAGAGAAAATGGGTTGCATTTGAATTTGAAAAGGTGAAAGATGAAGAGTTGGCAGTTTTGAACGTGTCCTAGGTCAAAACGATGTAGTTTTGGGTAAACGTGTTGATACGATTGAAAACGTATCGATACATTTTGACATTGGATTCGTGACCTCATCACAAGGGTATCTATATATTTGAGAATAAACTCAAATGTGTCGATATGTTTATCCGTATGAGCACGAAATCTCTGTCTCGAAGGTGTCGATACCTTATCCAAAGGTATCGATACGTTGTTCAAGTATTCAGGACCTTTTAAATATGTCAAAATGCCAAATAAGAACGTGTCAATACTCGGGAAGAGGTATCGATACGTTGGAGTAAAATCATCAAGCACGTTTGAGAATGACTCAAACATGTCGATACATTCAAGGAAATGTGTCGATACTCAGGAAGAGGTATTGATACGTTAGAGCAAAAAGATCAAACATGTTTGAGAAAAACCCAAACGTGTCGAAATGATTAGGAAAAAATCATCGAGCACGTTGAGAACACAAGGGAACACGTTGAAGTACACATGAAAAATTTCAATACACAATTAAATTCATCCAACATAACTTGGGTATTTTCAAGTGATTCATGCTTACAAACATGTATCTCATAAAATTATGTCATTTAACGAACAACATCAATTTATAAAATGATTAATCAATGTTCATCATACCAAGATTATTTTTCAAGTAACAAAACCGAGTTTTATCCAAAGGTTTTATAAATATGTTTGCTAATTGATTCTCGATATTAACATATTCAATACATACATCATTCTTTTGAACATGATCTCGAAAAAATGATGACGAATCTCAATATGCTTAGTGCGAGAATGATGTACGAGATTCTTAGTAAGATTTATGGCACTAGTGTTATCACACATGATGGGTATGTTGTCAAAATGCAATCCAATCTAATAGTTGATGCTTTATCCACAAGAGTTGAGCACAACAACTGCTTATGGATATGTATTCTGCCTCAGTGGTAGATAAATCAATAGAATTTTTCTTTTTACTCACCCACATCACTTATGATTCTTCTATCAATCTTGCAACCACCAAAGTCAGCATCCGAATATTCTTTTGGATTAAATGAACCATCCGTGGGATAGAACAATCCCAAGTTAGGTGTGTCTTTAAGGTATCTAAAGATTCATTTTACGGTACTTAAATGAGATTCTTTGGGGTTTGATTGAAAACGTGCACAAACACACACACTATACAATATATCATATCTATATGCAGTAAGATATAATAGTGAACCTATCATGTCCCTATAAAGCTTAGGATTTACACCCTTGCCCTGCTCATTTTTATCCAAAGAGGTAGATGAACTCATAGGTGTGTCCACGTGTTTGCCATCTAAAAGATCGAATTTTCTCAACAAATCTTTTACATATTTAGA
>JAVXUL010000019.1:10004122-10015923 GCA_035590515.1 Trichilia minutiflora
GGGACCTTATCCGAGATAATGGAACTAAAGCTTAGCAAAAATAAGCTCTCTGGCAAAATCCCAGAAGAATTATCTTCATGCAAGAACCTTGTGAGTCTAGACCTAAGCCACAACCTGCTTAGTGACCGAATTCCTGCTAGTTTGTCGGAAATGCCTGTTCTTGGTCAGCTTGATTTGTCAGAGAATCAGTTATCGGGAGAAATTCCACAAAATCTAGGAAGAGTAGAATCCCTTGTCCAAGTGAATATTTCTCACAACCATTTTCATGGAAGGTTACCGTCCACTGGAGTGTTTCTTGCCATAAATGCCAGTGCAGTTATGGGCAATGAACTATGCGGTGGCGATGGTAGAAGTAGCTTGCCGCCATGCAAAGGGAATAAGAATCCGACGTGGTGGTTCGTTGTCGCTTGTTTCTTGGCTGTCTTTATGATACTTGGTCTTGCTGCTTATGTCATTACTCTTGGCCGAGGAAGGAAAAATTTGGAGCTAAAGAGAGTAGAAAGTGAAGACGGAATTTGCGAAGTGCAATTCTTCAATTCTAAAGTAGCAAAATCATTAACAATCGATGAGATTATATCGTCCACCAAAGAAGAAAATCTGATTTCAAGAGGCAAGAAAGGGATATCATCGTACAAACTGAGGTCCCTGACAAATGACGTGCAGTTTGTTGTGAAGAAAATTGTTGATGTGAACACAATTACATCAAGTTTTTGGTCCGATATCTCAGAGTTTGGCAAGCTAAGACATCCAAACATCACCAAGTTAACTGGAGCTTGTCGATCTGAAAAGGCTGCCTATTTGGTTTACGAGTACATCGAAGGGAAAAACTTGAGGGAAGTTCTTCGAAATTTGAGTTGGGAAAGACGTCGAAGAATTGCCGTCGGGATTGCAAAAGCGCTACGGTTCTTGCACTGTCAATGTTTGCCTGGTATTATAGTTGGTGACATGTCACCGGAGAAAGCGATCATTGACGGGAAAGATGAGCCACGCTTGAGTTTGACTCTTCCCGGTTTGACATGTACGGATTCCAGGAGCTCCTCCGTTCCTTCAGCGTACGATGCCCCAGGTATTATTTATTTTAATTTCGCTTATAATTAACATTAATAAAAATATATCACATAATCCTACGTAATTATTGAGGAAAGTGACTAACAGAAATTATGACTGCATGGAACGTAGTACATACATATAATTAACAGAGTTCTATAGAACATAATAATTGTGTTTAGTCAGTCAATATTGTTATTAATTATGTGGCATTCGAAAAAGATTTTCCCCAAGAAGGATTTATTATTAGTCAACCTTAAATTATGAGATATTATGTCAGGTTTCTGAGATGTTATTCGACTCGCTTTAAACAGTGATATTCTCTCTAATCTACTGTTTAATCCGACAACCGAAAGAATATTTTAGATACCGATCTATTAGAAAGAATGTTGTTGACCTAAATTTTCACAAACAAATTGCCCGTACATATTTTCAACAAATTCTTTACTCTTGGTGTTTGGGCTACATTGTCCTTCTTTAGAGCTGCAAAAACTGTGAATTCTGATGAGTAATTGAATAAAAAAATAACTGCCGTTCTAATTCTATACGTTTTGTATCGTAGAAACCAAAGACATAACTGAAAAAGGTGACATCTACGGTTTCGGTCTCATTCTCATCGAGCTGTTAACCGGCAAAAGTCCAGAAGATGCTGAGTTCGGCATGCGCGAGAGCATAGTGGAGTGGGCCCGGTATTGCTACTCGGATTGTCATCTAGATATGTGGGTTGATCCGATGATCAGAGCACACGCGTCAAATAATCAGAACGAGATCGTTGAGACCATGAACATAGCTCTTCAATGCACTGCGGGGGACCCCACGGCTCGACCTTGTGCTAGTGTCGTTAGCAAAACCCTAGAGTCTTGTTTCAGGATAAGCTCTTGTGCTTCAGGATTAAAATTTTCTTCGCCTTTCTAATCTACTATCATGATTTTGTTCACTCTTTTTTAGTTCTTTTTTTTTTTCTTTTAACTTTAATTTTGGTTTTCAATATAATTAAGTTGTTAATTAATGAATGTTACTGAAATGTTTTGTTTGATGGTATGTTGAGTACATACTATTATTGAGTGTAAAAAGGTAGATACACTGAATTAATGTCATAATATGAATTACAGTTTTTGTTTTTATTCCCTAAATCTTCTCTTTAATCATTCACATTACAGTAACTTATATTCAACGACTCACTCCTTTCTCAGCAAACGATTGCTGGATTTTCCCAACTATCCTTTTCCTTAAGTATTTTTCTTTTCTTTTTTTATTGATTTCCCTCTCGTTTTTTTCTTTTCTTTTTATTTTCAATAAATTTCCTCTTTTAAAATTATTAAAAACTTTTTTTTTAAAAAAAACTTATATCCATCATCAGGACATAGCTTATGAGAGCCAATAAAATTTGGTGACAAAACGTAAATTAATGTTCTTATTTTAAGTATATAAAAAAATAGTGGTACCTATATAAATTCAATTATATAAATTAATATGATAATTTTTTATATTATTTTATTGCCACATATCCTATATTTTCACAAAAATAAAACCAATAAAATTATTTAGTGAAATACAACTGTGCCCTATGAATGAAAAAAAATTATATTAATATCAATTTTATGAAGAATAAATTAGTATTTTCTTTTCATTATTAAGATTTTCACATAAGGATCCAGCAATGCCTCTCGTACGAACATCAAACATAAAATTTTAGCTAGTCTCTAAAAATTGATTGATCAAAATTATCCACTAATCCATCTACTTTTTTTTAGGTGAATTTCTATTGTTTTTAATTTTCTATTGGCCAATTCACATTATGTATCTCTCTCTAAATGAAAAATACACATATTCCCTTTGGTTCCAAAAACTATGTAAGTCTTTCCTTTTTTTAATTAATAAATTTCCTATTAAAAAACGAGGTGTTAAGGTAAGTTGTAATTTAAAAAAAAAAAAATAATGAGTTATATATCATGTTCATATCTATAGAAGATAAGTATGTCTCCAGTAACACAGTAGTCTATATATTTAAAAAAAAAATTTTAAAAGTCATATCTTTAATTTTTCCTCTTACTTATAATTAAATTATATACTTTTCGTTGCAAAAGCATACATATTTCACTTTTTTTATATATAAATATTTGAGGAATCTTAAAACAATAGTGAGTGGATATCCCACTGGAAGAGAATGCGTGCATATAGGTGTGGCCGGCAAAGTGGAAGTTAAGAAACGCTTACATTATTCCATATACATGAAATACTTTTTATTGATTGATTAAAGAAAAGATAGAAGATATAGAGAAATAGCCAAAGAGGGAGAGTTTACTAAATGAGAATTTTGATATTCATTCAACAATATGCCCCACTTCCTTCACTTTTGTTATTGTCTTTGGCCATCTTTTTTCTCCCAGATATATATGTATCATGTGTGCCTCTCTCCCTATATTATCTTGATTCCATTTTGTCGAAGTTGCGGATTTCCAACTTATATTCTCATGGCTTGGCATTATGGAAACCCAATTAATAAAATATTACTTGTATATTGCTTTACCAAATTACCAGTTTATATACATTTCTGATTTCTCATCAGAAAATCCTGGTGGGTTTGGACAACAATGAATATCGACCATATTCATCCAATAAACCTTTTTTCAGGCAAGTGTCGTCATACTTATAATTTCTTTAGTCTTTTGTCAATCTCAGCAGGGGTATGTTTGGATTTGACAAGGGAAGAAGAACAGTTTTTAACCTAGAATACAGTACCGATGCACTGTTTACAGTTTCCATGGCTGCTATCCATAAATAGCACATGGTTGAGCTTCTTATACACCATTTCTTTTTTTCTAGGACACTATTCATATAAGAATAGACCATAGCAACAGAATGGTCTGCATCAATTTACTTAGGTCAAACGGCTAACAAACAGGAATACTCATGCTTCCAGGGACCACTATGTGTTATTTTCTTGATGGTTTTATGATTTCGTTTGTTCCATTGTCGGTCACTTTTTTTTCTTAAGCAGAAATAAAAGGCCAAAAACTATAGCTACTATATAATCACACAGCTGCATGTAGAAAGGCCCTAGTTAGGCGGTAAAAGAAAATTGCCTTTGTGCTTTTTAGGTCCACATTTCAATAGCTCTGCCTTTTCTCTGACATATAACAATAGTCAAAGGAGTTTTGATTATTTCCTTTGCTGAATAAACATACTCCCTAAATTTGACTTTAAATTGTGCATCCGATCGATGAATGTATCAATTCAAACATAGTTATATACGATTTAGCAGAGCCGATAGCCAATAATGCGATCACATTGTATGCTCTTTAGGAGTGGTTAAATTAAGATTCTTGTTATTAATTTGATAATAAATAAATATATTGTATAAGGCCATTTAAAATTTAGTACAAGAAATTATGTGAGCTTAAGCTGATTCATGATCATCCAGATACACCGCACCCTCTAAGGTCAAAAGAAGAGTGTTCCAGCCAGGCTTTGGACACAATACAAAACCTTTCTTGTGACCCACTTTTCCTTCTACTCTATAATGATGGTGCTAGGGTTTTTTTCTTTTGTTCTTTTTCTCCTTCTATTCTATCTAAGCAATGATGGCCCTGACAATAACTCTTTTTCTCTGTTGCTCAACCAGAACTCATGGGAAATTATACATTGTTAGAAGATTCCATTAATACAGGTCAGTCTAAACATAAAAATATAAACTAGCTGACATTATAAGAAGCAAAAACAGCTAAGTTTTGCTGTCAGTAGATATTGATATATTTTTCTAAGTGCTTTCATCTTAAAAGCCTCAAGGGATACAAATTATAGTTCTTGGAGACCATGCAAAAGCCTCTTTGGCTTCTCTTTTTCTATCGAAAAAGCTCCTTTTTTCTCCACATTCTTATTTTGTTACATTTTCTCCTTGATTCAAAGGAGTTAAAGTTGTACATGTCTTTCAAAATTTTTCGGCTTTTCAGTTTACTTTGTAGATTGCATTACAAACATTTTTCTGGTATGTTTCTATCATTTATGACACAGCTGGTCTTGTTTTGGAATTTTAATGTATTAATAACAATAATTGGAAACACGTGCGTTCCATTGGTATCGCATCAACAACCCACTTACTTATTAACACAATCTATGAAGTTTTTAATGATGGAGAAAAAGAGAGGGTAGATTTTACTGGTTAATGAGTTGACTGACATGTTGAATAACTCTTTAATATTTAAAAAATATTTTATTATAAAAAAGAAATAAGTGTTCAATTTCTCTGCATATAAATTGATTCGATGTGTGAAAATTATAGAAATTAACAATCCAAGATTAATTTCTTGAATTTCTTGAACGAATTAATTAATGCGAATGAGTTAGTTACTAGATTTTAGGTTAATATCAATATATATTTTCATCAAATATCCTTACTATTTGATCGAACGTTATATGTATATCATGTATGCTTTTAGTTCTTTACAACTGATCATAAGTCATCATTTGAAATCTATATCATGATATAAAAAATTTTAGTCTCAGAGGCCTTTTCTTTGTCTGTATCTAAAACTTTTTTCCCATGTCTTTTTTTTTTCTCATAGATTGTGGTGCATAGTCAATGATCAAATCTTCCCACATCCTTTCGAATTTTCTCGATTTATGCGTGTCATTCTTGTGCAGGCACATCCTTTTGAATTTGAATCTTCTTTTAATTCCAATTTACTTGAATGTTTTGAAAAGATATAATAGATAGAGATCGATATAGATATAGACGTTACTATTAACATCAATTTTATAATGAGTAAGATTAGGGATTGCGAGTTATATTTCAACTTTTATATACCAACTGATGTGGTAACTGAGTTAGTAGCACCACATTACTTCAATTAATAAAAACTCCTAAATTTTTATTGTCTTTAATAATTGAATTTGAATTCTGCATCTATCATGAATCTTTAATAATTGAAGTAATGTAATGTTGACAACTCATCTGCCCAGCATCACTTGAGATCTAAAAATTAGAATATAAATTAATGAAATCAAATACTCGCATCACTTGGGATTTAAAATTAGAAAATATATTAATGAAATCAGATACAATTAGATTATTTATCTTATGAAAACTTAGGTCAAAATACAGGTTTATGGAAAATGTTAATTTTGAAGATTTTTTAATCATAGATTAATTATGTAAGGTTGATTTGGATCAAGAAGTGGAATGAGACTTGTACTGATATGATGATTTCATAGCACCAGAAAGGACATGAGATTTTGATTGTTGCTATGATATGTATTTTGATTGAATAAAAAAGATAGATATTTTGGTGAACGATTAGTTGAAAGAGGCACTTGATCACAGATAGAGTTAAAATTAAACTCGTTGTATGAACGAAAATCTTGGAATGATTTATTAGTGGGATATTGCAGTCTCGAGACAAAACTATTGGTAGAAGATGAAGTGTTGCAATTAAGAACATCTTTCTCACGTGTCAAGCGTAGAACTTGTCAAGCATGGGAAGATGTTAATGATCAAATGTAATTGATCATTGTACGACGTTTTTTCGATGTCAAATATAAGGATTGGAAGGTTAAGGAACACTTGAGATCGTTACAACATTTAAGGGTTCTTCACCAAAAGAACCTATCAAAGATTCCATTCCACGCAATATTTTCTACGGGTGGTGAGTGGGAAGATGACCCTTGCTGTCCTCCATTTCTGTTACATGGTGCTTCTTCATATTAGGAAAAAATAAAGAGGTTGTTTTCTGAAATGGAGCAACAATCAATGGAAGCTGGACACATTCAATATGGTGGGGTGAAAATTGCTAATCGGTTTACGCATTTCAAGAAGCTTTAGTTATATGCTTTTGAAAACTTTAGCACTACGATAGCATGCCATTTGAAGTGGAATCTGTTCTTATTTGAAGAGAGAAAGTATAATCTAGAACCACCTTATCAAGCTTTTTGAAAATTATTGAACCAACAATGGCTTTCGTTATCACTCCCGTTCAGTGAAAATTTTGAATTTCATTTTTATTCTTTGTTGTCACCGTGGTGGTGGGGTGGTGGCGGTGGCGGTGGTGCTTGAATTACTGCATTTCGAGTACAACATTATGCTGCATAAAGAAAGCATACCCAGTCACAAATGGTACTGTGAAACAGGACAATATTGCACACTCATTTCCGCGTGACTAAGGGGCTTGATAAGGAGCTCAAGGTGGGCTTCTAATGAAGAGACTACAAGGTTGATTCAAGAATGAAGAATTGAAATGAATATCAGCCATCAATATTATTGGAACACATAAAATACAATGTTTGATTCCACCCATTAATAAAGGGATAGATATGAAGGATATTCAATAAGAGGTAGCCGCGATTGATCCAATCAATATTACCAACAGGATAAAGGTCTCGTAATTTACAGGAACGGGAATCGACATTCCAGCATTGATTGACCTCTTAGATTAGAAAGGGAAAGAGAATCCTGTGAATATATTTATATATATAAAGATTAAAGATAAAAAGAAAAACAGACAAGGGAACAGTGAGAATAAATGTGAAGGCAGAAGCATAGGGATTGATAATAAAGCATAAAGCAAATGACATAGTAGGGTAACCAAAAATTTCGTCACTGTTGCCATTTTTCATAACACTACTAAGGCATTTTAAGTTTTTCCACACACAAACACAAAAAAAAAAGGAAAAAAATTGTTCTAATCTATATCTTCATCTAAATTCTATGTTCTGTCCAAAGTTTCAGTCTTTCAGACAAATGACCAGTTGATGAACATGAAGCAAATGCAGTGAGCAGTCTCCTCTTCATTCAGGACCTTCCAAGCCACCGCTCTCTCATAAGAGATGGGCCTTCCCATGCTTGACAAACAAATACCACCTTGAAGGCACATAAAGCCCTGCAACAACAAACAAAACATAAGCCCCGGAGTTTAAATAAAATTGTTTAACCTAAAAAAGAAAAAGTATCATATATCCAAGTTGTTTCCCCAGCTTCCCTGTTGAAATGCTCATGTAGCAAATTGACATTTATGATCCAGATTAATGTGCTTATAGTTACAATCTCTCATTTATGAATTGACATTTATGACACCAGATTAATTTGATAAAGCAACTCACAAGTCTCTCATTTAATTCATGCGAAGCTGCCATCTAATGAACACGAATTTTCTGCCTAACCTTTGTATCATAGTTGCCGACCATTAGATGATGCAGTTGGCTACAATTGCAAACTAATCAGCAAATTAATATTAATTGACGGGTTGTTATGATCTATACTTTCTTTTCAGTGTTTTCATCCATTTAACGTGTGCTTATAATAGTTCCTTGGATAGTTTTTCTTGCTTTAATATATAAATCATACTCTTCTTTTAATAAGGTCACTTTACCTGTTGCATTATTTGTGGGAACTCAGAGCATAAGGTCTTTCTTCCATTATCATCAAAAATCTTTTCAAGAGTTATGTCTTGAAGTGCAACCAAGGTTGTCTCAAGCATGTCAAGTCCCGCCTGATTTGCAAAGGTGAAAACTGGCAAAGCCTGCACACAATTATCCGTAGGTTAAAATGACTTATGCATAAAAAATATGGATATAGTCTTATAGCGCTTCTCACACAAGCAAATCGGAAATAAAAATTTTAATACCACGCAAAAAAATACCTTCAAAGAGCAGCACAAAACTGCATCAGAGTGATTCCAAAGTGTTTTGAGAATGGATTCACTTCCTTCAGCTTTAAGTAGTTCTGCACCTAGATAGCACCTGTAAAACAAATTTACGAGTCATATACATCATTCAAGGAATGGTGAAAGTAATGAAAACTCATAATAGGTATCTTGTGCAACTCCTCCTTAGTAAAACTATTTCATTAAGTACCTCTAAATCTCATTTTGAATTGCCAAGTTTTAAGCTTTTAAAGCAAAGAAAACTCAGCTTCAATAAGAGATATTCATGATTACATAAAAGAGATGACCACGGTTGACACTGCTCAACAATTATTTGCATGTTTCTCCTAATATGGTGTATGAACTTAGCAGTCAGAAAAAATGATTGGGTCTCGGTCCAGATTCCAGATAATGAATGAATGATGAATGAAAAAGGAAATTAAATGACCCACCTATAGCCTTGACAGATCCAACGAGCAAGTGTATGTGCTTCCGGAGTACCAGGAGGCAGTCTAAGTCCAGCATAAGAACCAAATCGAGAAGGGGAAAGTGCCAATGCCACCCTTTGGACGGAGGCTATAATACTACGTACATACTGCCTAGCCATGGATGCTACATTTTCTTGAAGGTGGATATCAAATGCAAATTGGAATGCTATCGTAATCACAGATTTTGTGCTCCCACTGTGAGTAGAATAATCGCCAGACACTTTGTTTCCAGTAGGTCCAACTTCAAGAGCAGAGGCAAGATCAAGAGTGCGGTTTGGACTAGAAGAATCCTGCATCATGTTAAGAGAAAAATTTAGACAATTAAATTAAATGATTTCAAAATAATTTAATCAAACATGATAAACAACAACCTTCCCAGAATC
Organism: Trichilia minutiflora; assembly: GCA_035590515.1. Taxonomy (NCBI): domain Eukaryota; kingdom Viridiplantae; phylum Streptophyta; class Magnoliopsida; order Sapindales; family Meliaceae; genus Trichilia; species Trichilia minutiflora. Next base: position 10,013,678 of record JAVXUL010000019.1, read on the forward strand.
TAGAGGGATAATGCGAAAACCAGAAGGAATTATTGGTGCATCATCAGAAAATGAGGCATCAATTGGAGCAAAGACCAATTCGGCACAATTGCCAACAGCATTTTCATCCACTCCGCTGCAAAGCTGTAAGACAATCATCATTTTCAATTAAAAAAATCAATGACTGAACATAATTTTGATGTATCCTGCACTTAACTATAGATTAAGAATAATTTTGACAGAAAAGGATTAGGCCTAGATCAAACTACATGGTCCAGCCTAATCCACCTGCTAAGGAATTACAATTTTCAATTCCTTTCGGTAATTTATGGAAAAGCCAAGGTTTGTTTTATTTAAAATCTTTGTCAGAAAAGGGAAAACAGAACAAAAACTATTTATTTTAATTGATGATAAAAGACAATGAAGAATATACGAAGATAATATTTTTGGGTGCATCAATAGAACAAGAAGTAATACTTACTTGCAAGAGGAAGATGTCAGTCGGCATCATCATGTCATCCCGATAGTGTCCCATATTTTCAAGCTTAATGACCTCTAGAAACTGTAATGAACAATTTGATTGTTAGATATTGCCACGGCTCTTGATAACAGCACATTATGAAAACATCTTTCAACAAGACTGATGCTAACAAAAAGTTTGAACATTTTAAGCAACAACTTGCCTCCTCATGTTCAATTGTGTGAGCCAGTGGAAGAATGACCTGACCCCCAAAATGTCCAGCTCGAGGCACCGGTAAGCTACAGGGACCGGCTTTGACAGCAGCAGCTGAGTAAGCATCACTGCTGCTGTCTGCCCACTCTGATCGGTGTTCTCGCAAGAATCTGAGAAGTATTGCTGGAGGCACATCCTAAAGAAATTGATAGATAGCTGAAGTGAGAAAAAAAGATATATATTTCATAACAAAAAGAAGCACATTTATATTCAAGAAACAAACTTGGCAAAGGATTATATATATGCAGAGGAGCAACAGTACAGCAAGCAGACAATGTACCATTTTCCCAGCAAAATGTCATCAAGGTTTTATCTACATATGTAATTTTTATTAATCAGCCATTTGAAAAACAATCAACCTTCTGTTGACTCACAGCAAGGAATCAAACTTCAATGGTGCTTCTTCACTGTTAATTTCTCTTGACAATTTTCCCATGGAAAATTCTAACCAGGGAGAAAATTATAGTGATGAAAGGTGTTCGACCAGCAAAAAGAGAGAGCTCTCCAAATCTTTGTACACCTCATATCTGAAACCTTTGTACACCCATATATTTGTACACCAATAGAACTTGCACGTACTTGTGAAAAATTTGTTCTTAGAAATGTATCTCATATTGGAAAGATGGCTTATACCTCAAACTTGATCATTCAGGAACATATGTACCAGTGAAAAATCCTCCATTTTAACACATCTAATCATAAATTTGGCATACAAACAATATCCTGCTCTATCCTGTAATTACATAGATTGCTTATAAAAGCTTACCTGCAATAGCATGGATGCTTTAGCACACAGCACTGCATTGCTCATAGATGGAAATCCATTTGCATAAGAAAGTTGTAAACCCATCATTTTGCTAGGAGATGAGTTCACATGAACAGTAACATCATCAAAGCCATCACTTTCCAACATAGACCATCCATCGTCACTAAACCCATTGAGAGCTTCATTAAAGCCCCTGCAAAATAGAATCTGTCAGATGCTGTGATCAAGAAACCATCTGTTATTCAAAGGAACAATATGAAGCATCAAAAGAGCACACCTGCTCAATCTCTGACTGAGTGCACGTAGAGCTGCAGGCCTTCTTCCCCAACCCGTGACATTTGGCTGAGAAATTTCTTGAGAAATCTGCCTCAGATGGCGCAAAGCCTGCATTAAATGTCAAGGTTATGTCGGAGAATGAGACATCGGGAGAGAATTTTATTACACCACCAATTCTCCATTACAGAGGAGAAGCTAACGCCACCTCAATGCAAGGTAATCATCCAGGTTACATAATTAGCAAGAAGTATTGACTTAAGAAAAGTCTTACCGCCATTGTTGTCTTCTGAGCAAGCAATGTTGATGACTCATAAAGAGGTCGCAACACTTCAGGGACACTCCAAGGCTACATTTAAGAGATTGCAGGTTAATAGTGATCAAGGAAAGTATATGTTTCACTATGCAAAGCAAAGCCATCCACAGACCTCTAAATCCATATGATCAACAATATGAATGATTGATCCACCTCCTTCGCAAGGTCTAATCAGATAC
>JAVXUL010000019.1:10025821-10036975 GCA_035590515.1 Trichilia minutiflora
AAAACCCTAGCTGACTTAAGCATCGGAGGGTTTTCGCCGGGAAACCGGCTTTACCCCAAGGTGTTCCGTGTGTTTTGTAGCTACAGGTGTGAGAAGAAGAAGAAGAAATCTGCTGGTGCGAGGAATAGTCGCCGTAACCATTTTTTGCATCAACATATATAAAAAAATTTAAGAGAATAAAATCAAAAATATATATACAACATATAATAATAATATTAATTTTTTTAAGTAATTTATATTTTTACCTATATTACAAAATATTATTAAAATTTAAAGGGATTGAGAAAATGTAGATAACAAGTAAAAGAAGGAGTAAACATTTTTAAAGTGATCCATTTTTAATGATTTCAATTGATTTAAAAATTTTTTGGATTAATTTATGTATTAATATTTTTAAAATTATAATTTAAAGTTTGAATTTTAGATTAGTTAAATTTCAAATCGTAAAATCGTAAATTAAATTACTTAATATTATCTTATTAAATTATTATTATTATTATTATCTTAAATTATACTATTGTTTTATCTCTTTAATATAATAATAATTAATAAAAAATTATTTATAAAATAATTAAAAAAATTATTTATAAAACTCTTTTTAATTATATAATAATTAATTATTATATTTTTAATTTTATAATATAATTTAAATTATTAATTAAATTATTTTAAATGATAGTTTATACTTTATATTAAATTAATTTAAAATTATGAATCGGTTTATTTTTTTTTTAAATTGATGCCGATAGTACGTCCGTACGTGCGGGCCCACCAATAAACTAGAGTACTTGTATTTTTGGGACGCAAGTACTGCATAAAGAACGAATTAAAGGCCACTGGAAAACGAACGCGATATTTCGTCGTGAATCCCCTCTCTCTTGGTTTCTCCCCTCGTCAGTTCACTCGTCCCTGGCATATCCTAGGCAAGCGTGACATCGTGTTTCACCAAGGTTCACGGACTTTTAACACACACCTTCTTCTTTTATCGTGAAACCAGGAACATACTTGTGTCTTCTCTGTCTCATTCTTTTTCATGATTGATTAGTAACCCTGCAGTTTGTATTCGAATCAAACGTTTGCCCTTTCTTTCTTTTCATGAGCACTACATCAGATCCAGAGGCATATTCTTAATAAATTTCAATAATAGAAAACAACTGTGACCAGACTCTCAAACTTTGAGTGCCTGTGCTTGTGGCAAGCAACATACACTTTGACCAGACTCTCAAACCAATCGCCAATACAGTATAATTCCATGATTCATACATACATTCGGATCACAGTAAGAGTCCTGCGAAACACAAGGAAATGGGAGTGAGAAAACTGTCAGTGGGACAATGAGCGTGGCCGACAGGAAATTGGCGGGACCTATTAGGCGGCGGGGAAACGAATGCTGTGGCCCAGAGGATCTGGAGGAAAACAAATTGATATCTGGCACATTCTCTCCCTCAATATAGTATATATTTTTTACTAAAATATTGTTTTTGAAAGCAAGCACCAAGCAGAATCTTTTTGCAGCGGAACTAGACTCGACTGGGACGCAAATTTCGGTGCCGGTAGTGGTATGTGGTGATCCATCGGTTTTCATAGTCCTTTGGGTTTACGCGCTTCCTTAATTACTTGTCTATGACTAGAATTAGAACAAGACAGCCCATCTTGAAACAACCACGACGAAGCCCACTATTACTGTTTTAATGCAATGAACAAGTCACCTATGGTTACAGTTCTGTGCGGAGCTCAAATTCAATGGGTTGAACGTGAGAAACCTGATCTTTGACTGAATTATGGTGGCCCAAAGACAGAGTTTTCTTCCAATTTTTTATCTTCAACAGGATTTTTTGCGGCTATTTCATGACCAAATGTTGTTCATGGTCATGGAGGAATATCAGGAGAAAATTTTCACAAAGTTTGATTTCTATGATAGATGGAGATTCAAATTTACCTAACTTTCCTTTAAACAAAAACGTTTTAGTTACCTTCCATTTGCAATTGGTTTCTCCATAATTTCTATTTTGTTATTTGCCTCATACGATTGATCTACTTGTTCTTCTCTTAGGTTCAATTGGCTGAGCGCAGCCGAGTTGAATAAAAATAGTATTATACATACGGATTTGAATAAAAATAGTATGATTCATTTGTCAACTCAACTTACATTCCAGGTTTATCACTTCAGAGGCCGGCGCGGCTCCGCCCAGGTATAACACGCAACAAGTCCCAAGGAACATCCAAGAGGATTTAAAGCATGTGTTTTGTGAAAAAAAACAAAAAAATAAAAAAAACTCCAGAGTCGAGAAATAAGTTGATGCATTCAATTTGGAAAATTATAAAATTAGACAGTTTAGTACAATTACAAACATCAATCAATCAATTACAGCGGACAATATTGAACTTCACGAAATTTTCTCACCATCTTCCTGACTCCTGACTAGCTATTCTAATGTTCTTTAGCTTCAAAATTGCAAAATGAAATCATGTTCTTTACAAATCACAATGAAATAATGAAGAAATGTAACACAACTGTGAAGGAAAAGCACATTGTATACATCAGTTGCTTAGTCAGCATTTATACACCCAATGAGAAGCCGATCAAGCTGAAAATGTTGGGCAAGAAGTTGCTACAATGCCTATACTATTAGATTTGACGTTAATATTCTCTGATATTCAATGTCGTCCAAGGAAAAATAGTTATAGAAAAAAAAGAAAACTGGAGAATAAACCGAGTCAATGGAAATGTTTACACATTCACATTAGATTTTATGTTAATATTCTCTAATACAAATTGTCATCAAAGAAAAAAGGAAACTGAAGAATAAACCGAGGCAATGGAAATGTTTACAGATTCACAAAGGGGAACTGGATATTTCATTTACCTTTCTTTTGTAATCTCAGAAAGAACAAAGGAAATAAAAGAAGAAACATATTTTATTGACAAATTAGTTCATTTCCAAAAAAATTTTCTTTGCCTTTCTCTCAAGTTTTTGGAGGTCCTACTAACAAAAATACAACCCATATCTAAAGTTTGTATAGATCACTTATGCCTACCTTTTCAATACAAGGGATTTTCCATACCAACCTTATCTACAAATGTTGCATTTCAAGGGGTAAAAGTACAATTCATTCTTTCAAAGGAGGAGACAAATAACAAAAATTTGAAAAGAGTGTAACATAAAATGAAGTTTACAACCGCTTTTTCCAAAGTTGCAGTTACAACCAATTTAATCAAAAGAGATAATTAACATTTTTCCTGAGAATAATCATCCAATAGCAAGGACTTCGAATATTGCCTTTTCCTCCGATTCAGAATCAAAAACTGAAAGCCAACTCACAAAAAGTTTATGCTGCCAGGACGTTTTATCCCTGGTTGAGAAGCAAAAACTTGAACACGTGTCCTCGCACCATGAATGGCATGCCCTCAAAGTTGCGTTGTAAAACATTAAAATGAAAGGATTTTCCAATTATAAGATGCCCCTAAGCAACTTAAGAGTACACCTGTTGAGGTTAGCAAACTGCAATTTAAGATATACTTAGGATGGCACAACTATCAATGCCCTATCTACTGGTTCAGGCCAAGGGCTTCCAACTTCCCAGTGACTCAGAGAAAATAGTCAGAAGTTTAAACCTTCCAATGCTTCATCCCAGGTAAATGAGAGGACCATATGGTGGCTGGCAGAAAAGAATGAAAATTAGATGTAATTTGTCAAAATGAAATACCTTGGTAATAGAAGGATGAGAAAGCTTCACTTGAAAACTGAATTCTGGAAATCGATTAATCTCAGCAGCACTCTCAAATAATATATATGTGAGAAGCTCCCCCAAGCTCCGTAAAAGTAAGGTTGCTATATAGTTAGCGGTAATTAAAAGAAAATTAATGGAAAGAGTATTCTGTTAGAAATATCTCTTCTGAAGAAGAGTGACAAAGATAAGAGTTAAGCGGGATGCAGTTTTTAACCACCAAGAGATAATCCAAATTTCTCAGCAGCATTTGGGAAGAGTCCAAGATCAACTATTCCAAATGATAAAATTTTGTTTGAATATCTGCCATGGAGAAACAAAATTAATATAAAGATTATAGATAAAAACAAAAAGTACTATCTTAAAAAAATACCAACGTATGTAATTGAGAGCGAAGGAAAACAGAAACTTGCAAGTGCACAAGTGAATGAACACTGGGCGCTAAATTCAACCTGCCAGATTTAAGTTGTAATATGTTCATTTATAACAGAACAAGAAAATCAAGTCGATTGACAGAAGATAGATATACAATTTCTGCTATTTAAATTTGTTGAGGTAAACTATATGTGAGCAATGATACTAAATGATCTCCATGAACCATTTTAGGCCTCACATTAGCAAATCTAGTGGTTGAGAATACTCAAAAGCTTGGAAATGCCAAAACACATAGGAAATCCCCATCAATAAACCGGGCTGTTTCACCCACGTACTTTCAAGTGATAAGGTTATGCTATCTACTGTCTGAATGAAGTGTACATCCTCAACCAACAAAGCGAAAGAAATTTGCAAATCTGAAGGTTATTCAATACATTTCATTCTCTACATTTAACTTATTAACTGGAAACAAATTCTTGATACTATATTTATTGTTTTCTTCAAAAGAAAATGTGTTTCCAACACCATTTATGAGTGGGGAAAATATTCTAAGAACCAAATAATATAACTAGTATTGTTTCCCTAAGCAGCAAGAAAATATTATGGAGGTGGAATCAACCAGATGCCAGACATGTTTTCTTCGACTTCTTTTTGTTCAACCCCTTCCAATGTTTTAATTCCAATATTGACGAATTGCCATACCAGTCTCCATCCATCAAAGAAACTCACAACGACAAGTAACACCCTTCATGTAAGCACAATCAGCTTTCATCTATCACAAGAAAGCAAACATCCTATATATTAATCTTGAATATTGACAACCAGCCAGTATCTTAATGTTTTTCCTTCTGTAAGCAATGCTCTCGGATTCACCTGTGGCCTGTGGGTAGTCTAATTGATAGGAGTGAATTTGGGATTGTGTGATTAAGAATACTGGGTTCAATTCTTAAATGTATTCATAATTTAAGTGGAATGTAACGGTGGGATGCTATACTAATCTCCTTTAAAAATTAATTGAGAGGTGCGTATAAACTAAGTCGGACACCTTAATTAAAAAAAAAAACAAAAACGCTCCCGGTTGCAGTGGATTGAGTTTGCTTGAATTAACTAGCAAATTGCATTATTAGCTCAAACAGCAAGTCATTTCTCATAATTGACAAATTGCATGTAATCAATTTGGCAAAACCCATTCATTTCTTACCTAGTTTTTGGAAAGCAGGATGTTGGGTTAAAGTATACATCAACGCCGAAGGAGCACCATGACAAATGACCTGGGAGACAGATTCCGTTCCTTCAAATAAGTCGAAAAGGAAAAAAAAATATTATTTTAAAATACTATATCCGTACAAACTTTTATGATACCTTTTATAAGATTTTTCAATATTGTAGAATATTATTATATTTTTTTTATTTACTTAATTATTAAATTAAATTTATTTTATTAATAAAATTATGGCGTTAGTGGTTGTAGTTCCAGCACTTCTTAAGACCCAAAGGATACAAACTGTTGACACTTGCATACCAAAAAGCAAGCCACGATGTCAAAAAGAATAACACAGAATAAAATAAACTGACTTGCAATCCTACTGATTAAATTGTTATTATTAATATTATATAATAAAATATTATATTAATTATTTTATTAATATTATATATTAAAATAATAAATTTATTATTTTAAAATTAAATAAATAATAAATTAAAATTAAAATTTTTATTTTTTTATATTTAATTTAAATTAATAAATATTTTAATTTGAAAAAGACTAAACATAAATCTAAATCACTGTCAATCGTTTCGTGTAGTATTACATCGCCGGTAAGAGCTAATCTTGCCAAGTGGTGAGCTACCTCATTACATGATCTTGACACTTATTTCGCTTTGAAAGATATGCTGAAAGACATCAGATCGTTGACTTCAAAAATTCCCACGTCACTTCTACTGAAAGCATTTTGATTTATTGACATGGCATCTGATCGAGTCCTGGGGTTTTAGATTCCATCCTATTTAAATAGAAAATCGATTTTTAATCTCTTATTTAAATTGAATTATTATTTAATTTAAATTAGATATTAATTTTATAATTTATTTTTTAAATAAAATTTAAAAATTTTATATTTTAATTTAAAATAACTTAAATGATTTGAAAGATACGAATAATCATATAAAATAAATAAATATTTAAATTTAAATAATAATTAAATAATAAATTTATCTTTATGAATATAAATAAATTCAAAATTAAATAATTAATATATTTTTTAATTTTAAATAATAAAATTATATATATATATTAAATATCTCCTCATAAAATAATAAAATTATTATCATTAATATGAAAAAATTCAAAATTAAATAATTTATAGTTTATCATCCACAATTTCAAATAACAAAAAAGAAAAGTTCTAAAGTTCTTGATAAATGTAATATAAATATTTGATTATAATTGTTATAATTTGTTTAAAATCAAATAAAAATCATTTATACTAAATACATCATTAATATTTAAATAATAATTTTTATCATTTATAAATTTACTAATAAAATATGTATTAATAGATATTTTTCTAAAATTTTTATTTATTATTTTTTATCATAATATTTAATAAAAAGATATGCAATTAGTTAAAAAAATTAAAGTAAAATTATTATATTTTTACTCTTAATTTAATAAAAATTATCTCAAAATATTTATACTGATTTCTTAATAATGATAAAAAAACTTATATCATTTTATTTAAATTATTAGTTTATTATCCTAAATAGATAGAATTATTTTTAATATTTATATAGTTTAGTTAATAGCATCTCATATAATAACATGAAAATTAATTGTTCTTATTTAAAATAATCAAAACTATATTAAATGAGAACAAATAAATATTTTTTTATTTTTTCAAACAATCGTAAAGTTTTTTTCTAATTTTTTTTTATTTTTTTTAAAAATAAAATAATATATTAAAAAATATAAAATATTGAGAAAGAAAGAAAAATAATAATATTTATTTTTGATCTAAGATAAAAAAGAATATAAATATAAAAGATAGCATCATATTTTTATTGTGTATTAAGTTCGCATAACTTGATACTAATTTTTCTTATTTTTTATTTCTTTATCTAAACTTTTAGCAAAAAGAATTTTTGGTATCTATTTTTTGAAAATAAGAAAAGAATTTTTAAAAAATATTAAAAAATAATATATTTATATTTTTATGTGTATATATATATTCTAAAATTATCATTTCACAAGGGATTCTTATAATTTAATTAAATTTAAAAAAAAATATTTAAAATAAATTATTAATAAAAATTAAATAATTAATAAAAATCGACACGTGATCTAATTTTATTTAAAATCAAATCTAAAATTTTAAATTTAATTAAATAAAAATCTTATTTCTTAAATATTAAAATTTTAAATCTAAACCAATATCTTCAAATTTTGAATTTTTTAAACAACTATTATGCAAGCTGCCACGATTTCACTCTTTTCCTTTTTTTATCATTACTCCGATGCCTGCACGGCTATTCTTGAGTTGAGGTCAGTTGCAATGTCAACATGGACTTTCTGTTCAGGCTGCCATGATTTGACGCTTTTCAGTTTTGATAATTACTCCAATGCGGTTATTCTTAAGATCAGTTGCGGCGTCGACATTAGCTTTAAAGTTATTTAATATATTTATTTTTTATAACTTATACATCTATGTTCAGTAGAAAAGGTCCAAACCATCTATAATTTTTAAAAAAATGTTTGTATTAAATTTATTTATTTTTTAATATAGAAAATCGAACTTATTAATTTTTTATTAAATAATTTAATTTTTAATATCTCGTAATTTTATAATTTTATGCCAACACAATCACTTTTCCTTCCTGAATCTTTCTTTATTCAAGAGTTTCGTTTTAAAAAATTTAATAAAATTAAATAAAAATAATTTTTATGTGTCATACAAAAAAAAACTTCTTTTTTTTATGTTATATAAACATTAAAATGCATATTTAAAAATACAACATTTTAAAATAAATTATTAAACTCTTGCAATCAAAATTATTATTTTTGTTCAAATAATTTATATATGCCTTATTTTGACTTGTAAATATTTCTAATAAATATATTAACAATTAAAAGGATGGTATATATCAATACACTGATTTTTAAATATTTTGGCTTTCAAGTTTGTAAAAATAAATAAATTATTGCTTATAATAAGATATTAAAAAAAATAAATCTATTATTCAGACTTGTGCATTTAAATTTATTAAGAATTCAATTCATCTTAAACTCATTCAAAATTTAGACAATAAATAAATAAATGAATAATAGCTACCTAACTCAATATTATAAGAATAATTTTTTCGTATCAAATGAATCACGAACCTATTACAAATGAACAAAATATATTGAAGTATAAAATTTCAAGAATCCATGTACTATTATTTCAAAAATACTTATAATTTATAATGTGTTTTTATAATTGCAAGGTATTAATATATGTTTTTAAATTTATTTTTAAATAAAATAGAAGATTTTCAATTAAACATATATATTTTTTTAAAATATATTATAAAATATTATTTATCAAGTTAAATACATCAAATCACTTTATTACAAATGTTTTTTAATTCAGTGGACCATAAAGTAAAAACCTGAGTTAAGTACTTGAAAACTATACTGAAGTCTCTCTTCAATTATGATATGCCGCCCCCTACTACACTAACATAAAATGAGAAGTGAAGGGTGAGTATTTGGAAAAATACTCAATGAATAGATAAATACACAAAAACAGAAATAAGAGGGTCATACATTGATTACAAAAAATTATCGTAATCATAAAATCAAATATAGTGAAATGTGACATCATATACATGTCTAGAAAACTAATATAATATCAAATGTGTATATCCTCTCAGTCTATAGAATCTCATCCACTCCCTCAGAGCTGTATGGTTAATCCGCAATCCTGGTTGGGGATGTGTGTCTATATATAATATCCCTTGGTCTATAGGATCCCATCCACTCCCTCAGATCTATATGGCTGATCCGTAACCTTGGTTGGGATACTATCATATCAATATAAGGCTAATATGCTTTAGCCTGGACATGTGGATTTCACCCATCCCACCTTGGACTGTATAGTCAATCCACCACTCCGGGGTCTATTGGATTTCACCCACTCCACACGAGCTGTATAGACAATCCTCACTCACATATAATCAATAACATAGCAAACAAAATCATAAATCAATTTCAATGGCCCATCAGGGTAAATCGAGTAACTGTTGGCTCACAAGGTCAAAACATGAAACAAGTATGACACTCCTGTCATTATACTCCATTATGCTACATTCACAAACATATATAAAATTGGTATCCAGCCTCAAAATCACAATATCAATGTATACATTAGGCCTCCGGTCTCATATTCATGGCAATCCAGGTTTCACAATAAACCTATCTCTATTACAAATAAGGGGTCAACTCGGCCACCACACAACATATCCAACACCTCTTCATTTCAGTTATGTATCCATATATATACATTCATATAGATATTCACACGCTATCATCTCTAGCATTATAGTCGAAAATAACATAAAACGAGACGAAGAAAAAGGAATGTCCATTCACCGTTTTGGGATAAGAAACCATCCTCTCGGTATCATTCTTACGGCGAAGATCCTCCTGTCTTGACTATCGTGCCTGGATACACATACAAACACAGATTCAATAATCTCTAATAATGCGTGTGTATGATACGATGTATGATCATGTAACTAACGTGCTTTCTCGCTCTTTCTCTCTATCCTCTCTCTCTCTCTCTAATATACTACCATACAATATCCACACACATTCTCACTTCTTTTTCACGCCATTCTCAGTTATTTCAATATCAATAGAAGCTAAAGTCCTCTAATATATCGATACACGATACAAACGATAAACTAGAAAACTCTTAATTTCTAGGGTTTCGTAAACAATAACCTAAATCCCATTTTTCTTGATTTATGCACAATAAAGGCTAAAAATGGAGAAATGAGCTTAGGGATGAACTTACCCAAGTTGGTAGAAGTGTTATGAGTCCTTTTTTGCTCAATTCTCTATTTCGATTACTGTTCACCCCAATCCTTCCTTCGCGAATCCTCACGATCCAACGGATAAAACTTCCATCAAAGAAGATTTCTGGGTTCTGGTGGTGATTCTCAGTTCATAGGAACTGAAATGGTGAAGTTTGATGAAGAAATTACTGAGATCAATTTTCAAGAGATAGAGAGAAAGGTTTCTGTTGAAAATAAAGAGAAGAGAAAATAAAAAACTGAAATGGGAAAGACGATCCCCTTCTCGACGAAAATAGGCTGTGAAATCGCTCAAATGTGTCAATACCTTTCAAAACGTATCGATACTTTTGGCCTTTTGCCTTCAACGTATCGATACGTTTGGCTATTTACTGTTCACTAAGCCTACAAGGTATCGATACCTTCCTTAACGTATCGATACGTTTCATCGCAAATCGACTTCATCTCTATCACAAACATGTCGATACATTTGTCAAGGTATCAATACGTTTGATACTGTTACAACTCATAAAGTTTGTAACGTATCGATACTTTTGGCCTGTCACTGTTCATCATACCTTCAACGTATCGATACGTTTGACCCTCAGCTCAAAAAGGTGTCGATACCCTTCTTCAAAGGTATCGACACGTTTGGCCTCACCCCCAATGTATCGATACCTTTTTGCGAAGGTATTGATACCTTTGCCTCATCTTTAACTTCTGAGGACTGTTACTTCAAATGTCTATAACTTTCGGCTCGGATATCGTCACGGAACCTATAATATATCAATAGAAAGCTCTCTCTGAGATCTACAAAAATAATATGAAATTTTTTCTTAATTAAAGATGATTTTGAGATCAAAAATCCAGTTTTTTCTTATATACTCATATTCTATACCACACATCTTCTTTCAAAATGATTTTAAATTATCACACCCTCTCGCGTCTGATCTAAACACTACTATATACACGTAAACTTATGAGGGATTGACAATT
>JAVXUL010000019.1:10052929-10066406 GCA_035590515.1 Trichilia minutiflora
TTAATTTTAAAAAATTAAATTAAAAATATTTATTGTTATATTTTATAGTGTTTTTATTTTTTTATTAATTTTTTTAAAAAAATTTAATATTTATTTTTAAAAAATTATAATTATTTATTTTTTATTTAATTAATTAATATAAACAGACTGACATATTTAGTCTATTAATCCGATGGATTAAATTAGAATTGAAGATATCAATTCGTTTATTAAACGATCCAACCTAGTCTGACCTATTTAAATATTTAATCTAAAATAATCTTATCTAATTAAGCCCGACTCGATCCAACCCGATCCAACCAATTTAATAACCCTAATATCATACGAAACAACACAATTTTAATACCTCATAAACTATACGAGCAAACTTTGGAGGAATGGAGAGATGAAACAGTAGGGCTAAGTTAAGGTGCATTCATTAAATTGTACATAATTTTTACTTTATTTAATTATTTTGTTGTAATTTTTTTATTATGGTTTTTAATTTATCGAAAAATAAATATTATAATAAAAAATTCAATAAATGCACCATAACATAACCTTAAAAAGTTGTGCATTAAATTTATACGAAAGCTCACTTCTCGGATAACTATACCTTTCATCACAATGGACCTTCTTCTTTTTTTCTACTATAATTCATGTATAGCTTATTGGCAGAATCGTGAATTTTTTTGAGATTCGTGAGGTATGAGTTAAAAGTTACAGTTAGTATAAAATAAAATTGTTAGTGATAGAAAATAACTCCACAAGTTTTTGATGATTATTTTATTAAAGTAAAATAAATAAAATATTTAATACTTACAAACATATCATAACTTACCTTTGCTGACTTCTATTTAAGTTCAAAAGTAGAGTTTCAAAAATATTTAATAAGATTTTTTTTTATAAAATTCGTTCAAATTTTAATTAATATTTAATATTAAAAAATTTATTTTGTAATAATTATAAGGTCCGCAACACCTCAATTTTAAACGTGTCATCATTCTTTTGAAAATAAATTTATAATTCATGTGATTTTATTTTTAAGTATTAATATTTAATTTTTAACAAAAGGTATATAATTAAATTAGAAAAGTCTTGGGATATGTTTAATATTATGAATTTTTAATAATTTAATAATATTACTCTTTTTTATTAATTTTATTTGTATCTATAATGATGGATTTTTAAAAAATATATATTTAATATGATCTTATGCTTTTAACGATGAACAAAAAGTATTTAGATATATGTTAAGTTAATTTATGAATAAATTATTAAATGATTTAATTTTGAAATTATTTAATTATTTATATAGAACAATACTGCATGTTTATTAATTTGTCGAGAAAGTTGTTTAAGTGCAGGATTACATGTATAAGAAAGCCAAAGTACCAATATATGAGATATGTGAAGGTTTAAATATTGATATATCATACAAAAGTATTGATACAAGGTGTGAAAATATTGATATATCGAAGGACAAACGTTAAAAATATCAATACTCTTGAGAAAATATCAATACAATGTGTCGAAGAAACTTGAACAAGGAAGCATATTTTCAAAGTATAGATATAATCAAGTTTATTCAAGCAAACATATCGATATAATATATCGCAAATGTTGAAAGTATCGATACAAATTTTTGAATACTATACATGAGATTCAGAATATAGAAAAGTATCGATACCTCTCTTAAAAAGTATTGATAGATACAACAAAGATAAAATACATATACTGAGAGGTCAAGTAAAGTATCAATACCTTTTAAATAAGTATCGATACATACAATAAAAACGTTAAGAAAACTCTATGAAGATCATCAAAGTATTAATACACTCTCAATAAGCAACAATACACCCTATATTTTTCAAAGCTCAACGGTTAGTTTATAGCATTAAATGTATATATTAATGACACATTCAAAGAATTGTTACTCATAATAGGTACAAAATCAACTAGTTTTTAAAAAGAAAAAGAAAAAACAAGTAATCATTAAGAAGTGAATACGAGCACATAACCGTGTCATTGCACTTTTCTCACAAAATTGTTCAACTCTATGAGAAACACTATTTTTACATATTTTTAGAAAGAGAAAGTAAACACAAAGAATATATTGACTAATCAGTCTATTGAAATATTTTTATATCTATTTTTGTATATCATTATCTTGGGTTACGTTTTATCCGAATGGGAAGTAATATTATTTTTTAGATTCTTATCAACCAAATTAAGATAAGTATATTGGTTATCATTTGGTATTAAAAATGAGTTATATAAAGTATTTATTGATCCTATTGAAATTAAGATAATAGTGATACTTTGAGTGAATTTTATCTGAAAAAATGAACGTCTATTAAAAAATTAGACTATTATAAAATTGTCTATCTGAATTTCTTTCTTCATATTGTCACTTAATTATTACATTTATTTCATATTTTGTTGATATTGTTCGAGTTATTTTTATTAATCATCAAAAACTTATAATAAATCTAATTCACCCTCTTATGGAATAATGATAGACTTAATATTTAAGATGTGATATAATTTGAAACTTCTATTGTATATATAATTTTTATTATTATTAGATGTGATGTACATTTTTAATTTGATGCATGTGTAACATATATTTTAAATGATAAAATATTGTAAATATTTTTATTTTATTTCACTTTAATTAAAAATTAATTATACAATTTGTAAATTTAAAAATAAAATATTCATTATAAATTTATAAATATATAATAATTTAATAATTAATAAATTTTTATTAAAGTGGATTTAATAATAAAATGTTAAATTTATTAAGAATTTAGTATTATTAATGTGAAATCGACACGAAACCCCTTATTAAAAGGTTTCCACAAACGGGACTCATTTGCTTTAGTTGTACCCCATGAGAAAAGAATAAAATTTGTATATCCTCATCGGAAATCTCATGAGTGATTTTGTCAATTTTTTGCGATATGTGCTTTCCCGTATTTAAGTTTATACTACACATATATTCATTTTCTTTTTATAATTATTACAGGAGCAAAATAATCCCAATATTTTAGAGTGAAACGAGTAAATTTTTTTTTTTGTTCATAAGAAAGTCCGATTCGATTAGATGATATTTGCTTTAAATTTAACATTTAATAACTTTTTTTTTTATAATTCAGGTGTTCGTATTAATTTATATGTACTTTGACTAATCTTGAGAGAGGGTTAGCACAGCATCCCATCGTTACAGTCCCCCTCTTAAATTATATAGCACACTCCAAAAATTGAATACCAGATCATGTACCTAATCACACAGTCCAAAACTCATCTCTACCAACAAAACTAACCACATGTAAGTAACATTTAATAACATACAGAAGATAGATTACTCTTAGGACCCATGAGCAAAATAATCCCAATATTTTATAGTAATATATTTTTTTTGGTTTATAAGAGACTCCTTTGCTTTAGTTTTAAATAGGACTAATAATACTGTAATTTAGTTTAAAATTTTATCAATAATATAATATTTAAATTAAATAAAACTTACAAATTATTCAAACTCTTATCAAAAATATATTTATTAAACTCAAATTCAAATTTAAAATTTTTGTATCAATAAATTACACTCCTTTAAAACTATAAAAATAATCATATAATATATATGTTATTAAAATATTATATTATATTATTATCTCATGTATTTTATTTTTTTAAAATAAAAATTTTTAAAAAGAGTTTATATTAAAAACATTACTATAATCATATACACATATATTTCATCTTTCAAAAAAATTAAAAATTATAATTATAATAGTCTATCAATTTTTACATAATAATTAATGTCTTAATTTATTTAATTGAAATAATTTTTTAAATTAAAAATACAGATATACGTATAATTAATTTTTTGTTATTGTAAGAAAAAAAATAGAATATATTTTTTGATTGATGTGACAATAGCTTTTTACAAACAAGATGACTGCACTACAGTCCATCACATCAATAAACATATATATCATAAAATAATTAATAGTTGAGATATAAATTAAATTATTCAAAATAAAAAAATCTATCTCTTTCGCTTCTTCAAGTGAATTGATAAAAAGTTATCACGTCAATAATGGCTATGTCTTCTCTCAATTTTATTACCTCTCTACGAGGTTGTGTGTGTGTGTATATATATATTAATAATAGTTATAAAATATCGTACATATTAAGAATTATAATCATATCCTAACAGATATTAATTAAATAGAATTTAAACCCAACAAAAAATAAAACAAAAATTATTATAATTAGTAATAAATATATCGCTCACAACGTAAGTAAATTCAACTGACGGACAAACAAAAATAATTGACCCAAATCTTAACACTAAATCGCCACAACAAACTAAGAAAATAATTGAATCAATAAAACTAATTCACCTCTTATTCAATTAAACCTTTTAAATAATTTTTCATTTTCATCTCTTTGCATGCAATCTTGAATTGCACTCTTTCAAACAGTGGCGGAGCCACGTTCATAATTGCCTCCTCCCCCTCCCTCCAAAATTAAAAAAAATATCTATAAATTAATAAATAAAAATATTTTTCTTAAATTTTTAAAATAAATAAAATATTTATTTTAATTTTTTTTTTCAAAGTTAATATTATAATTTTATTAAATTTATAAATAAAGCAAAATAATAAAAGAGATTTATTTTCTTTTTTTTTTCTCTTCCAATTTCTTATTTTTCCTCTCATGGACTCCTTCTCCAATATCCACTCTCCACTATTTAATTCTTTTTGTTTTCAATTCTTCTCTCATGTCCTTTATTCTATTTTTTTTTATAAATCTTCATAGTTTGACTTCCTCGTCACTCTAATAACTTCAATTTTGTAATTTAAATAAAAATTTGAGAGTAAAAAATTAGGATTTGTGAAATTAAGGCCAATTCAAGTTCTCCGAACACCTTAATTATTAATTGATAAGATTTTTCACCCCATTTATATTTTAATTTTGTGTGTTAATAAATTTAGAATTCTAAAATTATTGTTCATTCGTTAACTTTTGATTTAACCGTAAGAATTCAACTTAAATTACGTTTATTAGAGTATAGAGTAATTATAAATGTAATTATATTGTTGAAATTATAAATTTAAAACAATGGGTATAAATAATGATATGTATGTTATATCAATTATATTTGTTTTATTTTTGGCCCCCCTCAATATAAATTTGTTTTATTTTTGGCCCCCCTCAATATAAATTTCTGGCTCCGCCCCTGTCTATGATGAGATGCTGCCAAGGAGCAAGATACTTCTTTCAACTAGATCAGGCGATCCTAGTTTTTTCAAAGCAAGGATTAAATGTTTAGAAAATGGCAACTTCCCATGCCCATCATTTCATTATTTGGAGACAATTTAAGTCATTGCTTTAAACGAAAAACTTCTTTTTGAATTTTTACATTTCCATTTACAAAAATTATAAGACAAGCAAAGTAAAGTAGCACTAATAGTTTCTTTATTGGCAAAAAGAAAAGAGAGAGGAAAAAGAAAAGCCAATGGGCTTGCCATGGAAGGCTGTCGGCCTGATCCACTCTATTTGACCACATTACTTTGCTCACGGCCCTAGGAATGAAAGAGAGATATATATCTATATACACACATATCAATTCAACGATGATGGCTCAAAACATTTCCATTATTCAATGACTAACAAAGCAAAAGCAGAGCGGCCGTCCTACGTGATTTGTCACAAGCGGAAGGGAAGGATTTAATGCCGGTGTATTGCCTACAACGCAAGTGACCGTTCGGCACGTGCTCTCATGTTATCGTTAACTGTAAAAGACTGATACTCTTATTGCTAGTAGGCTGAAACGGAAGCAACCCAGAAAGGGATTCGGATGGCACATCGATTATTGACACGTGGCATAAGCACCGTCAGCTTTGGCTTTTGACACGAGGAAAGCATTCACATGGGTTGCTGACAACTCCCGCTAACTGTATCACGTGACCCTCACATGCAATATTCAGTTAAATAACAAATACAAATAAATAAATGAAATAATAAACAAATTAAATATCAGATAAATGGTAAGAAAAATATCTGGTAAATGAAAACCTCTATAAGCCAAGCAATGACCCCGGCACCTCTTCTTTAGTTCTTTTTACAATTTTACAGGCTTTCCGTTATATTAAAAAAAACACACACAAATAAAATAAATTGAAAATTCAAAATATAAACAATAAAGACGATAACTATCCTACAGGCTTGAGCAATAAATAAGAACAGTAACAACTTAAATACCGCACGGGGATTGACGTAATCAAACCGAGGCGCCAATTTAATCACTCATCACTACTAGATGTCTGACACGTGGTGACACAACTGACGACCAACGTACTTGCGGCGTTCATTCACGGAAGGTATATAACTAAGGGTTATTATTAATTAAGTACCTGTTGTTAATGAAAAGAAACTAAAAAATTAAAAGTTTAAAAAATAGATTACTGAACCCCTCTTTAATTATTTATTATTTTATCGAAGTTCATGACGGCCTTTGACAGTCAAATGGAAATAATAACATAAGACTATTTCTATTTAAAATAACTATCCTTTTATATTCATAAATAAAATATATGTTTAAATTTTAAAATAATTAAGATAAGTGTAAATAAGGTAAAATAAAATTCATAAATATATTCAATAAAAAAATTTTACCATCTTCATTGTTTTTATTTTTATTTAAGCACACAAATTTAAAAAAAAAATGAAAACACCAAAAAATTTATATCTATATAAATTTACAGTTAAGTTCTATCTACGAATGTTAATTAAAATTTCAAGTTAAGAGACAGATTTATGAAAATGAATTATCTGCTAAAAAATTTTAATTAATACAATCAAATTTTAAAAAGAAAAAAAATCTTGTAAATACTATTAGTTGGTAAAAGAATTTACAATAAAATATATTATTTGTAACTATATTTAACATAACAAAAGATGGTTGCTTCATTCTACCTAAAGGCACAATAACTATATCAATATAATTAGAATATTATTAATATTTTGTATTTATTTTAATTAACAAAGTTAACAATTAGGTGATCCTAATAAGGTGCATACACACAACATAGCTTTATCGATATTCAGTATCTATTTATTTGTAAATTTATAATTATTGTAAGTTTATTTTTTATTATTAAGTGCATTAAATACGTTGGTATATTTCAATACCTCTTTATATAATGTCTAAAATGGTAAATTAATTATTTTATTTTAATAATAGTAAGTACAATTGTGATAAAAAAATTACATAATAATTTATAAATTTGACAAATATAATAAATAAGAAATTAATAAAGATAAAAAAAATTTGTATTTTTTAAAGTCTAATAGATTATATATAAGATAAAATAAAGGTAATAAAAAAATAACTATAATATAAACAAAATTTTTTTAATACAATGTCAAAAATAAATTAAATGATAAATACTAATATTATTTTCAGTTTTTGTTAATAGTTTATTAATACTTGGAAACAGTCAAACTTAAAAAAAAATAACAATCAAACTTAGTTAAGGTCTGTATGAAACAAAATGTAATTAAAGAGGACTTAAATGATATAATTCTAGAAATTTTGGTTTCTAAGTTTCTTTCCATAAATAATAAGGATTCAGTTAATAATAACCCAACGAATAATCCTACATGGCAAGGTGGGTTAAAAAGTGACAACCAAATACAAATTGGCAGGTCCTTTGTGGCGGGAGACACATTGGGGAGATCCTGACCGTTGATTTGATCAAGTTGAGCTGTAAACGTCGTGCTCACCAGTGGAGTTTCATTATAAAAAACCAACAGGGTAGAAATTATTATTAAAAAGTTTTTAAAATACATTGAATATGAGAGAAAAAAAAAAAAAAAAAAAAGAGAGGCCCAATCCCGATGACAATTAAAGCAGAGGATTCAAGCTGTAAACTTGGACGCTAACGCACAAGCCTCAGCGGCGAACCTGCAAGGTCGGTTCGCAAGGAGTTGAATTTTGAACACTTAATCTCCCATAATCGCTGGCTAATTAATTTGTTAGTTACCTGTTTACCCAGTTATCCAATTAAAAAATGATGCTATATTAATTTGTTCACCCTTTCAAGTCACGTAAACAATGCTGTGGGTACTTTATGAATTTACAGTATTGTCCAAGTCATTGAATTTTATTGCAAGTAACCGATACTCATATGGTGTGGTACGTACAGGGATAATTGTTGTACAATAGCATTATCATATCATCACGTGCCGCCAATTTCATTTCCCGAAACAATGTGCGGGCCACCGCTAAAACCATGATCCCACTTGACCATTTTACAGGGGGGCATTTAAGGTGCGAGTAATGGGTGTTTTTTCACAAAATATATATGTATATCATGATGGTTTAGAGTACAACTAATTTGAACATTTCAATTGTTTTGATCGATTCTGACGGGATGAAATGTACCCATTTTATCCAAATTTGGATTTTGACTAATTTATTAAGCAAATTTTTTTGCTTATCTCACTCTGGTTTACTTACGTCAATAATTCGAATTTACCTTCTTAACCTAAAAAGGATACAATTGGTAAACCAAATAGGATAAGTCTCCAAAAGCAAAAGGGCACTAAACTAACTTCGAAACATATTTTCCTTTAATTGAATTAAAGCAACTTTAATTATTTTTTATATTAATATATTTCACTTTTATTCCTCCCTCTTAAAACTTTATTAATTTTTTGGTCCTCGTCAAAGTCCCCCTGTTTTAGCTGTTTGCCCGTCCTCTTCAAACGCAAATAAGCCCTCTCTCTCTCTCTCTCTCTTCACAAAACCACAACTGCTCACACTTCTCTCTTCACATTCTTCGAAACCACACTGTTGTTTCCTTACCCTAAATATGCTGCCTTAACGTGAACTGAAAGAAAAGAAACGAAAAGAAAAGAAAAGGCTAAGATATGGAAGCACAAGAATTCTTTCAGGGAAACTATTGTTCACAATTTTCAGCTGAAAAGCATCACTCTTTTGATACTAAGACCAACAACGGTGACCATTTCATTGTTGAGGAGCTCTTGGACTTCTCCAACGAAGACGCTGTTCTTACTGATGGCGGTGCTTTGGATAATGTTACCGGAAATTCTACAAATTCTTCTACTCTGACTGTGGTAGATAGCTGTAATTCCTCATCGTTTTCAGGGTGCGAGCCCAACATTGCCAGTCATGCCGGGTGTCGAAATTTTTCTGACGGTCAATTCTCGGGCGACCTTTACGTGCCGGTAATTCATTACGTGAAAAAAATTCAAGAAAAGAAAATGAAATGAAATTTTAGATTGTATCATATAAATATATGATAATGATAGACCTAGGAAAGATAAATGTTTCAGGAACTCAGTGTTATTATCATTTTTGTTTTTGTAAGATGGTCAACGAACTCTGCATGACAAGTTGCAGCAAGCAATTTGTACAATAACCCCAGTTCCTTTATCAAAGCAAAATCGATACTTTCACCAATTCAAATTTCGATAGAACTTTCTTTTTTCAATCGATACTTTCACCAATTCAAAAAAAAAAAATAAAATAAAGAATCCTCCAATGACTAATAATTGATATTTTTGATTGATTTTACCAGTGCGACGACTTGGCTGAGCTTGAATGGCTGTCGAATTTCGTGGAGGAATCATTCTCCTCGGAGGACCTGCAAAAGCTCCAGATGATATCGGGCACGAAAGGCCGGTCCCACGAATCATCCGAAACCCGCCAATTCCAGCCAGAGCAGAACCGAAATAATGATAGCCTCCATAATCATATTAACACGAAACCTAACAGTCCAATATTCCACTCGGAAATGGCGGTCCCAGCTAAGGCCCGCAGCAAGAGGTCCCGGGCAGCCCCATGCAACTGGGCCTCCCGACTTCTCGTCCTCAGCCCCACCACTTCATCTTCTTCCGAGCCACAAGTTATTGCCACGGGTCCACCACTACCACCACCTCAAAGTTCAGGCAAAAAAACTGTTAAAACCGCTGGCTCCAAGAAAAAAGAAGGTGGAGATGACGGAAACGGAGACGGGCGGAAGTGCCTGCATTGTGCAACGGATAAGACGCCTCAATGGCGGACGGGTCCTATGGGACCGAAGACGCTTTGCAATGCTTGCGGCGTGAGGTACAAGTCTGGACGTCTGGTTCCCGAGTACCGTCCGGCTGCTAGCCCGACGTTTGTGCTTACAAAGCACTCCAATTCTCACCGTAAGGTACTTGAACTGAGGCGTCAGAAGGAGATGCTGGGGGCCCAGCAGCACCAGCAGCAGTTTCTGCACGACCACCACCATCATCAGAATATGATGTTTGATATATCCAACGGTGATGATTATTTGATCCACCAACACGTTGGGCCCGATTTCAGGCAGCTTATATGATCTAGTGGATGCTAGAGTAGGAAAATTCTGCCGGAGTTTTTTAGTTTTCGAGGTTCGGTTCAGTTAAGTTGGTAGCGAAATTCGTTAGTGAATTGAATTTCGTGATTTTTTTTTTCTAATTCTCTTTGAATTTTGGTAGACTCTCTAATTATTATCTTGCTTCTGTTTTTGTTTTTGCCAAATTTTGGAAATCAAAATTTTCATATTCATTTTTTGGTTGAGTACTTGCATGAAACTGATAGATTTGATTTTACCGTTTTCTTAATTTGTTAAACAATCTCTCCTTTCCAAAATTTTGTTTCATTTGATGTGTCTGATTTTCTGTCACTTGACTATTGTTTGAAGTCCTGTATCCATGCAAAGATTTGGAGGGCAAGAAACTCAGTTACGTTTGTAAATTAAACTGCACATTTGATCCATCCGGCGAAACCTTCACCCATTTCATGTTGGACAAAGTTATTTAATTATCTCATTCTATAGTCAAAGATTCAACCGTAAACGGAGTAGAAATTATAAAGTGGAATTAATTAATGGATCCTGAGAATAGGGAAGGCTGGTAATAGTACTGCATGAAAATCTTCTGTTGGGTAGGGATTAACCAAATTACAGAGAATGTTACGACCTAGAATTCTTAGGATATGCCGATTCGTTTAAATAACAGATTTTTTTTTTTTCATCGTTTTCTGTTACTTGAAAGTAGGAAAGGTAAACCCAACGATTCTTTCATACAAAGTTATTATTCTCATTTCTTGCATCAATTTCCTCACTCGACGATTTCGATAAAAAATAGTAAGAAAATCAAATTTTGGATGTTTCAATTCCAGTGCAAATATTTCCATTGTTCTACCAAGTGAATGTACGATTCGATTCTGTTTCACTTAATCACTGAATCTGAAAGCATTTTATATATATATATATATAATTTGTCCGTGGAATCAAAGTTTGTCAAGCAAACCTATTTTTTTCCTTGCATGGGAGCGGCGATTGGGATGCAGAGACATGACATGATAGGATATGATTTTGAGAAGTAATATTCCTTATGGGTAAAATCAAATTTGCCTTAATATTTAATTTATATATAGGAAACGACATCCATGATCACCGTTACGTATGCACGATCCTAGGCAACGCTAATCCATAGGTGATAGGCCTCTTCTTTATTATATACAAAATATACATTTAAGTTTTTACGTATTGTAATAAAAAATAATAATAATAATTAGGATTCCAATGAATATATGTACTCCTCCTCCAACCCTTTGCACGTCCAGTGTCGCCTACTTCTTTTGTATGATTAGTTAAACAACTCTAATTTTTAAATATTAAAAAGAAATTGTATTGGCAGCAACAGAATCGATAGAGAGTGCGTGGTGGTAGATTTATAAGTATTTTTCTATTAAATATTTGAGTGAAAGGGAGGCGTGGTTTGAGGTGGTCACATGATTTTTTTTCCCATGGATGTCCTCCACGGCTCCACCTCACGCAGTCGATATAATTCTGTTTATTAATTTAACATCACAAATACAAACCACTTCTATCCAATGGTTGAAATGAAATGGCTGTACATGTATGGGGAGAGACATTAATTAATTAACCATTAGGCATTAACATCCTCCTTTGTAACGAATGAATAAATAGTAATAACCATGTAATGAACTCCTTAAGCTTTGGAAAAGTATTAAAAATAACGATTTATTACGAGAAGATTAAATATAATTGAAACTTAAACAAAGTTAATTAATGTCATTAAGAATTTAATGTTAGTAACGCACATAGCACGTGCAAGTTGTCCAAAGACTAAGAGACTTAATTGATGTATATATTAAGGAGGGATTAACAACTGTCAGTTAAGTATGAAAACCCAAATATATATGTATATTATATGTTTCTTGTGCATTCCAGTTGTTTAATAATTGGTAATTAATAAAATAAATTTGAATGTCTTTTAATCAAAATTCAAATGATACATTCCATAATACATTGTGGTACCCAATTCCATTTGGTTAGTAGTAATAATAATCATAATAGACAAGTGATGAAATCAATTTTCAATCGAAGATGGGCTAGTTTGATCCATGCTTGAAGGATCAATCCTTCCATGTTCCTTGTAAAGATCGTGTCTCTCCTTCCACAAACCAATTTCATCTGACACTGACTTGCTCTTGACAGTCTTTTATTTCATTTTTATATCATAAGATAAGAATAAGAATATCAATTAATTAATAATTTCATTTAAGAGAAAAACCTGTCAATTGCCACTCGTAACTCTCTATTTCAAGAACCTTCAATCCCATTCTCGTTGTAAGTTTGCAATTGAAGAATTAATTTTTAACTATTTTTCATGCAATAAGAATTAAGAAACACACACAAACACAATTGAGTAAGAAATTGTTAAAAATGATCATTAGATGGAAAGGGAGAGGGAGAGGGTATAGAGAAGAAAGGCCCACACGGAAATGGAGACATGGGCACAATTCAAAATTTTTTCTTTCAAAGATTTGGGAGGCATGGAGGCATTTATCTCATCAAACCTACCCACTTTCTCACATGCCATTTACGTTTCCTAATGTGGCATGAACCTTTTTTATATCATTCAAATCAAATGCCATTGCCTTTTTGTTTATTTATCTAGTTTTTTCTTTAATCTTTTACTTCATATTATCTTTGTTATGTGAAAGAAAATAGAAGAAATTTACTACGTCATAATGTATTCTTAATATATGAAAACTTGTTCAATGTATAATGTAAAACTTATAATTATGTAAATAAATTTTATGTACGCTTGTAATTATTTATAAAACATTTTAACTAATGACTAATGTTTACTAATTACTCCCATACTCGACACTCAGTATGTTGAATTACAACATACTGAGTCATTACCGTACTCATATATTAATCAAGAGTTGTAATATTTTTTTTATAGCATACATAGGTTTTTAAATTGTGAAATTCCCGTTCCAAATTATAATAAATTTTGCATACGCCATTCATAAAATAATGGGATGCAGGAAGTCCAACGTGACTCTCAACCGGTGTGTTTTATTTGCGATGGACCCCATAGGTTAACAGAGTACCCAAAACAAGCCATGCTT
>JAVXUL010000019.1:10066416-10088359 GCA_035590515.1 Trichilia minutiflora
GCTTAATGCAAATCATTCACCGTATCTACAACTAAAAGACCAATAAATAATTTTGCTGCAAGTCAACAAGGCTAAACAAGTTGCTACAACCAGATAGCAAACGGAAAATGGATTCAAATACTCAATTAATATATGGGGCGCGCTTGAAAAAGCTAATGCAGTGAAATAATTGAATCCTTCAATTATTTTGAATTTATATCCAACTATCATCCTCAAAACTTTGATGTTCAGATTCAAAAATATTGAATTCAAAACTTAACGAAATTTCAACAACTCGTGACAGCAATATAAAGTTGAGAATTGAATTGTTGCAGCGATATATGCCTCCTTCATACATAACTGTCAAATAACTTCAAAAGGATCATCACAAGAAGAGAAATAGTGATCCATTAATTTACTTACAGCCCTCTTATCGTGGCACGCAGAGACCCAGCTCTGTATAATAAAGAACAAAAGACATGAAATCAGCATTTAGTCTAGCAAAATTAATATAACAAAAAAAGATTTGTAAAGTCAAATAGACCATTAAAAAATCCACTTGATCTAAAACAATCAACAAAGTCACATTGTGTATAAAGGTCAACTAAATCATAATTAAAATTTTATTGCTTGACTGTTCTTCACAGACACTAAGATAGTTAAGCAGTTGGCTTTTATGGTTATGAGTCTTACGACAGAAAAACCATAAGATGAAGCTTGCCAGGAAAATAATAAGTAAACCTCCTTGACCAAGATTCATGAAGAAACAAATCACCAGGGAAAGAAAAGAGACATTAGGAAACACCAATAAACACATCAAAGTGGGTATGAAACAACAAGCAATAACCCAAAAGATGCACCGCCAACAGCTACAAGAGGGTGTAGACCGAAAACTTGTAGCGACTCCATCTGAACTATAATGAATTGGGAACAATTGCTATATTTCCAAGACAAAACAAAATCTCTGAATTGGCCTTAATTGATTTGAAATGTCAAATCTCAAAATTTCTGAAAGGTTTCATTGGATGCTTGATATTGTGTAAAAATGGTGCAAACAATTGGCTAAATTTTGGTTACTTAGAATATTATCAATAAGACCATAATATCAAAACTTTTTGTATTGGGGACAATTATTATAAACTTTCATACAGCCACATGAAGTAGAAGACCTCTTTTCCAGGCTTAAGGCTTACACAATGTCTTCAGGACTTGAAAGCTCCTAAATAAAAGTTATCCAACCTCTCTTGCTCCAGAAATCTTTTTTTAAGGCTTAAGTTTACGCAATGTTTCCAAGACTTGAAAGTCCATAAACCTTTTCTACAAGAAGATTGATTCCAACTATAAGTTGTCACTCCAACAGAATTCCAAAAACTTTAATTTCTTCTATGTTGTAATTGACTGATATATCAAAACTTCTAATTTGTAAATCTAAAAAGAGTAACCATAACTTTTTTTCAGTTAATAATATCAACTCTTCTGTTACACAATGAAAGACAAGGGAAAATGGTTGCCGAAGTCTTGAATAAAAGGAGAATAACTTTCAAGATCTCTTCAGAAGTCAGCAATTCATCTTCAAGCAAAATTCAGTAAATCACCCTTTATTAACCATGTTAAAAAATGACAACCATTTTGTAACGGAGATTGAAATACAATGGGGAAATTTGCTTCCATTAGCCTAGTTGCTTATAGTTAAGATATGGGAATTATTTGGACGGTAAAACTCAAAATACTGAGTCTGTATGCAATCCATAGACCTTACACCCATAATTCAACATGATACAGTCACTAGATTGTCCTCCTTCATGCTTGTTTTACAATACACACACACACGCACAGAGAAGTACTTCAAAAGATGACTTAAAGGAATCTCTCTCTTTCTGTGTAATTTAACAAAACTTACAAACTAAATTACTAACAAAATATCAAGAGAAACTTATATTGAAAAGAATAAACACACACATTGTGTACCGACCACATAGGTCATTCATCAATGCCATTTTTCAAACAAGGTGTTCGGGCATTTCAAGAGTCAGTAAATATGTAGTCTATCCTCCACGTTATCAACAAGACAACAGCACGAAACAAGACTTTCTTTCTTTTGATTTCCTAATTTACTTGGCAATGACGATATCCAGCAAAATTATATGGGCTGTAGAAGTTTCTTCAATTAGAACCAGGTTAATCTGAAAAAACTTCAATATTAATCTCACCCCGCATATCAAATTTGAAACTAAAAGAACAAACAAAAAAAAAGGATGCATTGAAGGCGTATAACCAGAACATTCAATTTTAGAGTAAAAAGTTGCTTACAGAAACAAAACACAAAAGTTTTGGAGATTATTAAACTCCTGGATTTGCACTGCAGAGCATACCCTGAGACAACGACCTTGAGCTCGCTGAATCGACACCAAGGCACGAGATCAGCCTAGCTGACGAAAGTGCTGAATGAAGAGGAAGCAGAGACTGAAGACAACCCAGTTGAGGAAAAGACCTAAAATTTTCGATTAAGAAAAAAACAAACAAACTCAACATTCGAAAAATTTTACAATTTGAAGAGACTCCATCAAAAAAAAATGTTACTTGAATTACAAATTTCAGAAATCGAAAACTGTAATGGCCATCGTATAAAGCCTTACGAACTTACCTTGGGAATGTGGGAGAAGAACGAGCGGAGAGCAAAGAAGGAAAAGGGTTCCGTTTAATCGTAGGTTTGGTAATCGCGGACTTAAGAATCAACTGAGTTGATTTTGATAGAGCTCTGTAACGAGTGGCCATGACTGAAGAAGCGAAAGAAGACACTAGAAATTTTAGGGCTTCGGGAGAAACAGTATTTGAGCAACGGAATTCGGGGGTTTTGAGGGGTTTTACATTTTCCTTGGATAGGCCACAAGTCAAGAATCAATTATTTCGGGGATAATTACGAGGAGGCAATTTTTAATATGTTTTCAGCAACTGTCTGGTGTAAAACAAAACATTGCCCAAATTAAATATCAACTTTAATACTTAATTCCTATATAGTCAGTTAGGATTATAAATAGAAGAAAAACAATGTTAAGTTTTAAAACAAGTAAAAAAAGAATGATATTATAGGGTTTAATATTGTAGATGAATGTTATTTAATTTAAGGATTTAATAAAAAATAATTCTTACTTATGATGAAAATTTTAAAAAAAAAATACATAACAAAATTTTATTTGAAAATAATCTACTTTACTAATTGTTGATTAAAATACCCTTATATCTTTATTTTATCCATAATTAACTAAATTAATTTAACTATCATTTTACCCTCTGATTAAAAATAATTTTTTCACTTCTCATTTCATTTACACTCGTGTCTATCACCGATTCCTTAATAACTCCTCACTGATGACAATATTTCTAAATTTTGTTTTAGATATTTAATTATTTGATTGATGCATTATATGCTACGGATAATTATTGATTGTGGATATTTAATCGAAAAAGGTATATATATTTAAGAATGTATTGTATTTAAGAATATATAGATTTTAAATATTTGATATTTATTTAACAATGTATCGGAAGTTGATTCAATATTTAAGAACAGAAAAAAAATCCCCTAAGCACAGTTCTTAGTATATTAGGAAGTCCAAGAACTTCTTAACGTGCACAGATTACACGCATTAAAAATGCCAGTTTTGTGTGTCACAAGAAATGTCACTTGCTAATGCATGCGTAAAAAAAAAAAAATATTTTTTTAATTGAGATATTCGGATTAATTTATATATTTTTTAATTAATTTTTAGAGGAGATTAATGCAGCATCCTATTGTCACGATCTTCCATTTAAATCATGAACACATTCAAAAAATCAAACTCAAAATCGTACGTTTAACCATACAATCTCAAATTCCCTCCTGTTAGAGTATTTATGGGTGAGTGAAATGCAACTTCTTAACATATTATTTTTATAATTTTTTATTTAGATAATAAAAACAATATTAATAAATAATTATTTAATTAATAAATATTTGATTAATTAATAAAATAATTATTTAAAAAATATATTTAATAAACATTATAATATTTAATTGAATTAAATAATTTTTTATTAATAAATTATTTGATATTATTTTATCAATTAAATCAATATTATTTAATATTACTTTGTGCTAAAATGTGAGAAATTTTTTATTTTCTTAAATTTATTTTTTATTATACAAAAATTAATTAATTTAATTTATTATGCATTTAATTATAATTACAATAATAATTATCACTCAATTTTAAGATTTATAGAATACAAATCGAACGATGGTAAATTTTGTTCGTGAAGAGAGTATTGGTAGACTAAATAACAATAGATTATTAGGTTTTATTCTTCATATTGTAAATTGTAAATAACTTGGTATTTATAATTTGCAAGTCAAAAAAATCAATTAATGGATACATGTGAGAAGTACGTGCTATATGTCTATTATTATAATTATATAATATAATTTATACACGTATCTCTAATTATCTATTTTCTAATTCATAATTGTTCATTGATTTTTAATTAAAATGTTTGGAAACATAATTAACAAATTTCTTAATACAAGTAAGAAACAAATTCTTAATTAATCAAATATTTATTAATTAAATAATTATATTATTAAATATTGTCTAAAGATCTCTATTCATTAATATTATATTTATTATTATTCAAATAAAAATAAATAATAATATAATATATCTAAGCACGCGAAACAAGTGCAATTAAAAATATTACTGTTAGTAAACTAAAATATATATACGATATTTTGGTCAAAAAATAATAAAATAAATTATTTTTCAATAAAATTTTATTACTTTTTTTTTAATTTTGACTATAAATAATAGTTATTTTTGATTAAATTCTTTTAATTTCCCAAATTTAATTTTTATTCTCTTCCTATAAGATTATTATTATTATTTTTTTTCTTTTCACTTATTTATTCTCTTTACAGCAAGATACCAGGATAATAACGGGACTAAACTCTTATTAAAACATATGCGACATCTCTTATTTTGGTTGGAAAGTTGAATCGAAATTTTCAAGTAATAACAGTTGATGTTATGTTATCAATTTTATACATATACATATTCTATCACTATTACAGATGATTAATAATGTTTGATTCAGTAACTAAGCTTAACGAACCCTTATGAAATATATATCCCCTGTCCCCCTAACCTCACCCCACCGGAATTTTATTCATACTTGGTATTATTGTACATAATTCTTATACCTGCGTTGAGAATCGAATTCAGAATAAACGTTATATAATATAATATATGAATACGAACCCATAAAATAGGTATTTGATCCTAGATATGACCGGACGTCACAATAATAATTAAGTGTGTGAGTTTACTCTTATCATATATATCAAAAATCAAAACATAGCATGAATATCAAACTGCAATAACCGTTGGATCAAACGAGATAAGAGTTATATCTATCATGGCATTTGGGTTTTCTGGGACAAGAACAATCAAATCCGAAATACAAAATGGCAATTATCAAAGTACAAAATCCCCTCTACAGGTAGACAAAAGACAAAAAAAATAAATAAATAAAACGTCGGTCACACATGTTGCATTATACTAGGAACAGTAGAATAAATATCAGGTAGGAAAAACTAAAATTCTAATAGATACCAATTAGAATGGGAAGTAGGTAATGTGATTTGGCAATTATCTATCCTAGTCCACAACTTCTCCCATGAATGGTTAGTGTAAAATGAATGTACCGTAATGCTGTCTTCTAAATAATCAACTTTGCCCTTGAAAAGTGTAGAAAATTCCGTTGCTACTTGCACTGTGGTGCTATAAACCACCTTGACCACATTTCCCTGGCAGGCATTGAAATAAGCCTTTTCACAAGAAAATGACGAGAGAATAATTGTCCTGGCACAAATGGATCAGCAACCCGATAGATTTAAATCAAATCCCTATTCTTTTACCATAGTCATTCAAAAGACTTTACCAAACAGTCCTTGTAACTTCAACACAGCTAGAGCAAGCGCTGTTTCCCTGACACGGAGTCCACTAAAGTTTTTGGTCCTGCTCAATGAAACAGTATCGTACATTGTGAATAAAAATGCACTTTACTGGCTATTATTGGTTTTATTCAAGTATGATGTGCAGCTCATAAGCAGTTTTAGGCTGGATAGATCATAAATCATTTGAGGAAAAGACTCTGGCTCATTAATTGCAATAACCCAATGGGATACATGGCTACTTTGTTTCATATCCTTTATCTGACAAAGTCAACTAATATTAGCAAAAGAAAAGGCAGTCATACTAAGAGAAAGGTAAAACAACCGAGAAAGAAAAACACACACACACACTACAAACTGGAATGGAGCATACCAGGTCCAATGGCAAGAACAGTCTTTGACCCAGCTGAAACCTGCATGAAACAATGTCTCAAAAATCTCAGCTACAATTTTTTCTATGCTGTCATCTACACTTATTCCAACCATCCATGTAAAAGAAAAAAGTCACCTTCAAACATGTTTAAGTTCCCTCATATGCTAAGCTTATACCCCATGACCAAATCAAAAGGATCCCCTCAAAGGGAGCAAGAGTTACCTCATGACCAAATCAAAAGGATCCCCTGAAAGGGAGCAAGAGACACCAGTGGAAATATAATGGCACGATCACGTGCACCTAGTCCTAAGGGGCACTTGGTATATATGGCTACACAGCACATTGTAGCTGCACAGGTGTTGTGGAATAGAAGCTAAAATGTTAAATATTAATTAAAAAATGAGTGGGTCCCATTAAATTTTGTTGTTACCAAACACTTTTTACAATGTTGTTTCTAAAGTTAAGTGAAAGTTGGCTATACCAAACAAGCCCCTAAAATAATATAACTCTTTAAAATAATAAAAGCCTGAGTCACATCTCAGAGGACACCCTGCAGAGGTACAGAACCCAACCATAAAAATGCTCACATAAACACATACATTGATAGATGTCTCTCCCTATGTACATACGACAATTTTCGTATTCAAGGAGTTACGGATCAACCCTCTCAAGGTTTTGAGTTACAGATCAACCTTATTATTTGGCTTAGAACAACTTCGATATATTTGTATGATAATAGCACACAAAATGATACCTGTGTCCTTCCTGCATCTGAAATGACAAAAGTTGGGAGGCCAATGTTTTCAGCTGCTTCCTTCAGCTTATTCCTGATAACAAGAAAAATTAATAGGCCCAGAATTAGACAACAAAGAAGAAAATTCTCGATCATAAGAGAAGTATGTAGCAACATATTTGACTGAAAACTACATTGTCCACAATGAAACCACCAGCTTACATTTCCTGTTGATTCTTGCATGTAACAACTATTTTTGGTTGTCCACGTTGCTCCCATTGTCTCAAAAGGGACCGGTCGCTGCAATGAATACCAAATGAGGCAACTTTGAACCAATTTCATATAAAGTCACTCAAAATATAATAGGTGGAAAACTTTGAAAAAGCATAATTGCTAACTCATGAGAAATCTCACTCCAGAATGCAAAATAAGAAATTTAAATCCAGTTAAGCACTCTCTGCAAGTTGAGAAGATGGTCCTGAAGCTTACAGAGCACTGCCGCAAATGTAAAACAGAAAGGAAAGAGGACTTTTATCTTTTCTTTTACACTTGAACAGGTGCAAAGCTTTTGAAATCTTTCAACCAATTCAATCAAGCAATTAAATCCAGTACATCCAGTACTTTCTTTCACTGAATATACACATGTTGCAAGGAAAATTGTACAAGCTCTTACGGATTACCAAATTCATAGATCTAAATTTCTGAACATAACATTTACAGCACTGCTTTTTGCTGTCAAAGGAACTAGTAATTAGAGAAATTTCAGGGCTTCAATAAAAGGGAAACACCCACAATTAGCACATACATACCTTTGCAGTAGTTCTGCATACATGCCAGTGGCTGCATCTGCAAGTTCATAAATGAAATGTTTAATCAAATATTTAAAATTATACAAGCCAGGTTTGCACGGTATAAGCAGGACTGCAGGAGTTCAACTGACAAGTAGTGTGAACTATAAATTGAGATAAATGCAATACTGTCAATTTTCAATACAAGTTTGAATATATCTTACGAGCACACTGTGATGCAATCTTTCCAGACCCCATCTTCAGGTCTTGCCTCACTACCAAAACCTTCCACAAGGAATTAAGCCAAAATTACATACACAAAAATGTGAGGGAAATCTAATGTACTTTACTTGTGAATACTTATCAGGTATGCAACTGGCTCAATCTTCCCATGTGAATACTTACCGTAGCAAATTGAAAGTATAATATAAAAATATTGTGACGATAATTTCATCCAATTCAAATAAGCAAGCAATAATAAAGTGAGCTAAAACAGTTGAACAAACCATTTTGAGGTCTTGGTCACCATTATTTGAGACTGAAAACTGCTCTTGGACCTTGCCCGGTAAGAAATTTTTCTTTTTTGTAGGATTCTTAGAAGGCTTGGATAAATCCAATAGCATCCCAAAAATGAAACCAATGACAAGGCCTGGAATGAAGTTCTCTGGCCTGAAACTCACTGCTAACCATTCTTTTTCTTGCTTCTGATGCTTCTGTAATAGCATAAACAAATTAACCAATCGATAATAACACAAAAAAGTTAATTAACAATTCTGCTAAGTGACTTAAAGAGGTTTAGTACAACGGTCAAGTGTGAGACATAAGCATTCGTAGTTTTACTAGCTAAGTGACTTAAAGAGGTTTAGTACAACGGTCAAGTACGAGACATAAGCATTCGTAGTTTTACTTCGTTTTCTTTTCCTGAAGTTTCTCGGCATCCAAAATAAGGAAAATCAGTAATTGATTGTTGAAACAACAAGAAGGGTTCAATAAGTACCTTGTTTGAAAACTGAGAAGAATTCCGGTGCGAACTCCACATCGTCGTGAATGAGATTGTTGATTGTGTGGTGAATACTTTGGCTGACGGTGGAAATTGCAAAAGGTTCTTCCAAGCAAGGCAAGAAGATAAAACGGTCTCGTTTTGAGTGGTGGTTTTCATTGGGCTCGCATAGACGTAGTTTTGATTCACCGTTTATTCCTATCGTCAGTGGGCTCGGCTCGGCTCAGCTCAACTCAATAAAAATTAATTAATTAACTTATGTAATAATAAAAAATAAATAAAGTATTTAACAGTCCACAATTTAATTAAACTCTTTTTATTTATACGAAAAAAAATTACGTTCCACCCAATTCAAATCAGTAAAATGAAATATATTTTAATTTAATAATTGATAATATTATAATAAAATTAACTTGAGATCAATGCTAAACAAACATTTAATAAAAAATAAATAAATAAATCATCAATCTTTTTATTTTTAATATTTTAATAAATATAAAATTTAAAATTTAAATACGAGATTAATGTTAAATTACTATTTAAAATACCCTATTATCATACTATACTCCTGAGAATTGTAATTTAATTAAACTCGTTTTTAAAAAAATATTAAATATATCTAATTAAACTCAACTTATAATTAGAACTTATTCTTTCCTTTCTTAACTCGAATGAGCACCAAAAAAATCTTAGAAATGGGCACGTTAACTAATTTGGAGGGTGATTAATCACGTAATCCTCGTATTCATAATAATAATTTGGATAAAGTTTTGCATGAATCAAGTAACATGTATATTTAATCTCATATTATATTTGCAACTCTGATCTCCGTAACCGCAAACTTTTTGTGATTGACAATTCCTTGTAACTTTTGTTTAAATCCGACGGCAGAAATCAGGTACCGCGATGACACGTTATTGTGTCTTAGAATAGCACGAGCTATTAACGTGTCTTACGGTCAACCTTCATAGTTCATATGCACCAAGTTAAGGTTTGGAATGTCCAACCGTACACTGTTTAATTCCCCCACCCAACCGTAATCCTTCACGTGTCCCACAAAACCAAACAAAGAATCTTAACCACAATATTCTCTTACAAAAATCCATTACGGTTTACAAACACAACATTTTCATGTCCTAAAATGCAAAAATCAACTCAACTGCCCCCTTAATTTAGCAACGAATTCTCCTAGCCGAAAAATGGAATCTGTTGCCTCCAGTTCAACCCCACCAGATCCCTGTAATCTCCGCCGGTTCGGACTCACCCAACCGGTCACAGACCGGATAGCAAGAGCCCTTCGCCACCAGCTTCTACTCCTCCACCGGTCTGATTCTCTCTTTTTCGTGTTAGGCGCAACTGGGAACGTTTACACCGTGAATATATCCACCAGCTCGTCATGCACGTGCCCTGATCGAATTACTCCATGCAAACACATATTTTTTGTGTTTATAAGAGTCCTGGGTGTTTCTCTAGATGATACATGTCTACGGAGGAGGACTCTCCGTCCGTGCCAGCTCAACCGTCTACTTAGCACACCTACCTCCGTAGAAACAATGGCCGGTGCTAGCCTTCGAGATAGATTTCACCAACTTTTCTTTCAAACAAGAAATAATAATCCTACTGATTCATCTGATCAGATTATTGAAATAGAAGATGGAGGTACGTGTCCTATATGTCTTGATGAGATGAGCAAGGTAGGGAGATTGGTATCCTGTCGGACATGCAAGAATTTGATTCATGAAGAATGTTGGCTGAGGTGGAAGAGGAGTAGAGGAAGGAGGGCTGCAGCCAGTTGTGTGATTTGTAGAGCGCGGTGGAGGGATAGGATTGATCAAGAGAGGTATTTGAATTTGGCAGCTTTTGTTAGCCAGGAGGATGATCAGACGGCTGAGAATGACGGTGGTCGGATTTGTGGTGGTTAGCAGCCCTAACTTAGGGCTAAGTGCATGCATTGCTCAAATTCGATGTCGGGTTCACCTGATCATAGAAGGATGGTGAACGGTGAACCCAAACATATGAAAGTTAATTGATGATTCCATTGTAAGTATCTACAATCATAATTTAACGTTGTGAATTAGTTTGAAAAAAAAAATTGTGTTTAGATTTAAATTTTGTACGCCTTGATTAGCGTTTAATTTAGTTTACAGTACGTTATTTTGTTATTTCCACTAATTAGAAGGGAATTGAGAAAATTTCATGAATACAATTAATTAATTAATTATCAATTGCAAAATAGGATTGTTCTTTTCAATTATTTGTATATTTCTAAATGATTAAAAAAAAAGAAAAAAGAGGTTTCTGGTCACTAAGCTCAGATGAATCAAATCCGCCAAATAAATAGAAGCGAAAAGGTTTTGAATATTTTTATTCATTGTATTATTATTATTATAATAATTTAATATATAAAAATTTTAAAATATATCGGACACAATCAATAATCCGTTTTATAAATATTTTTGTACAACTCTTATTAATCATTAGATTTTAGATACTTTCCCTTATTAACCACTAAATTTAAATATTTCCAACAATTGGGATTAAGTATAATATTTGTATCTCTTGACGTAAGAAGTTGCAGTAATCTTTAATGTCGAATATTAGTTTGTCCTTTTTTTCAAATTTCGATACCTATAATTATAAAATAGTAAAAATTTAAAGAGTAAAGCTAGTTTTTTTTTTACGAAAATCCTTCTATATTTAAGTTAGTAAAGATTTTATTTGTGTATGAGAGTAAGAAAAACAAGACGAAATCAAAAAAGAATTTCAGAGAATGTTTTCTGTATGTATTGGGTGTTTTCTCTCTATACTGTAAAGGTTTAAATATTGTCAAAATACCAGAGAGTGTACCTGTCATGATTTCCGGATTCAGTTATATTAAGACTATAGATTTTCATACCTACGGACACGTGTCGTTGTGCAGCTAATATGCCCTAAAAACCTACCATGAAAATCATAGACGTAGACATTGCGGTATTATTCCCTATCATATGTATCTCGAGACCCCG
Organism: Trichilia minutiflora; assembly: GCA_035590515.1. Classification (NCBI taxonomy): domain Eukaryota; kingdom Viridiplantae; phylum Streptophyta; class Magnoliopsida; order Sapindales; family Meliaceae; genus Trichilia; species Trichilia minutiflora. The sequence goes on from JAVXUL010000019.1 coordinate 10,078,281, forward strand.
ATCATAAGTTCTCCAAGACGGAACGATCACAGTCCCCGAGATAGATATCGATCGACTATTTTTAACGGGGCATATTCGAGAAAGATTCTCTATCCGTTGGCCTCAAACGGATTACCCGAGACCACAATACTATTGCGAGTGAGGTAAGGGGAGGTCTCGATACGACATCGTATTCGGAGATTTTATGAGAGGGGACTATGCCTGTATGATCGGCCTGGGCCTTTGGGCGGGGCTTTAATGAAAATACCCAAATATTAAGCCCCCAATTTTTAATTAAAAGAGTTTTTAATTAAAAACTAATGGATTTCTGATCGGCTGTCATTTCAGACCTTACTGATTGTCGTATTCTTTAATTAACTGCTTTTGAGAACGTAAACGTCAACCACGTGGCATCACCCCATTGAAAGATCAGTCTAAAAGACCGTAATTTTTGGGTCATAATGATTTGACTGATGTGGCGGGCTCCACCCAATTTAAAATTTTAAAAAGACATGACCCTCGACGTTTCGGATTCGGGTGACGTGGCTAATCCCTATCCGTTCGATTAAGTCGATTAGGACTCTTTTTGCCTCCCCTTATCCATCTATAAATACCCCCTTCTGCTCCTGGAATTCCTTTTTCTTCTTCTCTTTGTTGTCACTTGCAAATAAAAATGTTCGCCCGAGCACATTCATAGCTTTCTTGACAGTTCTTGAAAATTTTTGACCTCAAGAACTTAACTAATTCTCCGGACACATTCAGCACTTCGACTTCGGTAAGTTATTTACACACTCTTGTTCATTACTTTATGCAAATCTTTTAAACTGTTAAGTAGATATAAAATGTATGCTCGGGTCTAACAGTAACATGGTAGAATAGAATATATGTTAGAATAGATTTACACATGTACTCGAATGATATTACCATCACTCGTAGGAGACCAGAAATCTCATAATTGTCTCGGTTGTAAGTGACAGACCTTAACAGCCTCGGTGGTCGTAGGAAATTTATAGCGAAGACTTCTTAGAGTTGTTGATAATCTCTGAACAGCCTCTGACCTTTGCCCTTTGTTTTTCTGGACTAAAATGACTTTTGTTTCTAACTTTGAGTCCACACCCGAGGCTATTGTTAGGGGAGGCAACGTAAAAACGAGCTTAGAATTGGTCGCCAGTCCAGAATCGATTTCTGAGGCCCGATCCCCGTACGAGTAGGACTGGTTTACCTCCACTGTGATGGAGTCTGACTTGGAGGCATATACAACCCTCTACAATATTTTGGAGGATGTGTACCTCCGGACCCTCGAGACCGACAAAAGTTCTAGTATTCATTCTGAGAGTGAAGTGGCCTTCAACGAGGAATTTTTTCATTTAGGGTTGAGGTGGCCGCTTTAATCATATTTCTGTCGGATACTAACCAGTATGGGAATAGCCCCCTATCAGATGAATCTGAACAACTGGAGGATTCTGGCAGGACTGTACATTCTGTGGGGGCAAATAACTGATTATCCGCCTTTCATGGAGGAGATAGAGCATATGTATGTACTCAAAAAGAACCCTAAAAAGAATCCGGGATGGTTTTATCTCCAAACGAGAACTTGAAAGTCCAACACGATTAAGGAAAACCCTACCAGCAACAAGGATTGAAAGAGTAAATAGTTTTTTATTACTGGAAAGTAGAATTTCGAACCGCATCTCCCCGTCCCAAACAAATTCGGTGAAGTACTATTTTGGATAAGGGATGTAGAGCTGAGTCCCTGAAGCTTAGAGACGATCATGCAAGCTAGGGCTAGCTCTCTGACTCAAAAATCTTTACTGTCTGATATGAATTTCTTTGCTTCAAGTTTGATAAAAACGGCCCCGAACAGAGATTTTCTATATCTCCAAAAGAAACACTTCGCCCAGAGTATAGTCTTTGTCATAAATATTTGATCTCTTGACATATGCATATTTTCATTATAAATGTGACTAACCCTTTTGCTCACTTCTTTGCATAATTAAATATGTTTGAAAAACAATCTACCATTTCTTCTCTAGGCCAATTGATGAAGAAGAAGACCGCTGGGTCTTCCCAACACACTCCCCCCCCGAAATAACAACAAAGCATGGGGGGAAATGTAATGGTACGAAGAAGAGGCTAGGGGCCTTCGGACTCGGAATCCGACTCCATCCCTGTTATTATCCTTGACAAGGGAAAGGGGGTTATGTTCGATAAACCACCCTTAGAGAAGGGGAAAAAGAGGAAACAAGGTGCCCCGATCGATCAGGGGCAGAAGAAGTTGAAAATCGGGGGGTCGAGTACCGCTACAGCCGATATTGGCTTTATTGAGCCTGCTAAGATTATCAAACTCCAATAGAGCAACATCCCCGAGGGAAAATAACAGCATTTTTCCCATGTCCTAGATATGGTTAATGACCTCGGAAGGCATTTGACTCCTCCTATTACTAAGAAATTAGACAACACGAAGGAGATCGATACGTTAGACTTCATGTATCAATGGGGTCTGCGGATACGTTTATTTGCTCGATTTTTAACACTTGCTTTTTCTATAAATTCACTAACATTCTGCTTTGTTTGCAGGCCTACTATCAAATGAAACAACATCGTGAGACGAAGAAAGACGAGATGAGTAAAATCCGAAAACTCAAGACGGAAAACGCCTTCAATATTGTTGAAAAGGAGAAGGCAGAGATTGCCTTGGCCATCGAGAGAACAGAGTGGGAGGCCAAGGAATCGACGTGGTAGAAGGAGAAGGAAAAGTTGGAACTCTGGCTCGCCTCTTCAGAGTCTGAACACTTGGGATTAGATCTTGAGGTTATTAACCTGAAGTCTTAGATATTAGTGCTTCAATCCGAGATGGGATTACTGAAAAAGCAGATAAATAAAGAGCTTGAGAGGATCCAGGCTGCAGTAACAACTACCGAGGCTGAGGGGATGGTCACATTAAATCAGGCCATCGATTTGACCTATCGGTGTTTTCACGAGAAGTACCCTCATCTCGACCTCAGATTTCTATACGAGGAGCTAGGGTGGGAGGTGCCAGACTTCAGGGCTCCTGACAAAGAGACAAACACAGAAGCTCCTACCTTTAATGCTGCTACCGAGGAAACCCACACCGATGCTCCGCCAACATCCAGTCAGCCTTCTGTGGACCTGCCTGCAGACTCCGCACCCTGAGAATATAGATACACAAAAATAGGGTCGGGTGCTTTTTTAATAATTTTTTGATCTTTGTAGAAAATCAAATTTCCTTAATGAAGTTTTTTGTTCATCTGATTCTGCTCCGGATTCTTATCTGATGATGCTTGAAATAAAATGCTATTCCGAGCAAATGACTTAGAAAAATTTCACTAAGTATAATAATCAGCTCAGCATGAACATCCAAAGAAATGACTTCATTAATCAGCTTAATAAGAATATCCGAACATATAACTTAGATAAAATTTCAATAATATATAAGATCTTCTCGGAGCGGACATCCAACCAAATAACTTAGATAAAGAATGTGATTATCTCATAATGTATATCCAATCAAAAGATTTAGAAAATTTTTAAGAATATAATATTCGGCCCATCCATCATACTTGAAATAAAATCTGAGCAAATGACTTAGAAAATTTTTAAGTTTTAATATTCAGCTCATCCATTATACTTGAAATAAAATTTGAGCAAATGACTTGAAAAATTTTCAAGAATACATGAAGTTTGCTTGGAGCGAATATCCAGTTAAATAACTTAGAGGCGATTTAATGAGATCTTCTCAATATGGATACCCAATCAGATAAAATAAAATTCCAAGTATATATATATATATATATCAACTGGTGTCGGGTGATATACAGTAATATTCATATGATGAGTATTTTTATCAAAAAAGACAAAGGCAAAATGTCAATATATCAATCTCATCAATCATAACAAATCATATATACAATTAAAAAAAATATTAATAAGTTAGTCCATACATTGATCCGATTTAATCAATAATACAGAGTAAAAATAAATCGTTAGTAGCTTATGGTCTCAGATTATGGACGACATGATTCTGTACACAAATAACACTGTGATGATGTAATCCCTAAAATCGGCCTCGGACATTAAAGTCTAAAAGATCTCAGACTAACCAAATTTCTTAAGCTACATATATCCTTATCACAAAAATGACGTGGTCTTGTTAGTATAAGGTCTTTTCGGGATAATATGATCCTAATAGTTGGCCTCGGACAACGTGGTCTATGTGGCCTCGGAATGACTTAATCCATAAGTTACTACTGTTGGTGTGTGGGTTATATATTCATCACACTGCTCCAACAAATGTCCTTAACTCAGAGACGACGTGGTCTCGTTGGCATAAGATCTTCTCGAGATAACTTGATCTTAGTAACTGATCTCGGACAACTTGATCCATATGACCTCAGAACGACTTGATCTATAAGCTACTACCATTGGTGTGTGGGTCGTATATTCACTACACTGCCCCAATAAATATCCTTAACTCGAAGACAATGTGGTCTTCAATTTAAAAGATTCAATCGACCTTTACATAAAAATTGAACCTGCTAGAGTACTGAAGAAAGAGGCTCAGTTTATATTTTTCATGGAGTAAGTCCGTGAGATATTGGTCGCGGGATCGGGGGATCTGTTACCAAAAGGATCGGATCATGGATAGTATAGTTTGAGTCTATCTGTATTCCACGACTTTTTGATTAGGGTGCCGCTTGGGGTCTCCAATTTGTATACTCCTGATTTAAGTATTTGAATGACTTTGTATGGTCCTTTCTAATTGGCTCCAAATACCCCTTCACCCGAGAGTTTTGTGTTGAGAGTTACCCTTCGAAGGATTAGATCTCTTCTTTGGAAGATTCTGCGTCTGAATTTTTTATTATAGTATTGGGTTATCCTTTGTTGGTGAGCTGTTACCTGAATTGCAGCTTCGTCTCTCTTTCTATCTAATAAATCCAACTCTAGTTTTCGGCTAACTTTATTCTTTTCTTCATTGTAGTCGTGCACTCGAAAGGTCAGGATGTCGATCTCCACTGGAATCATGGCTTCACATCCAAAGGCTAATAAAAAGGGAGATTCCCCTGTTGTTGTGCGGGGAGTGATTCTATAAGCCCAAAGTACCTCGGATAACTTGTTGATCTACACTCCCTTATGCTTTCCAAGCTTCTTCTTGAGTGCTTTCTTGACTACTTTATTGGCTGCTTTCACTTGTCCATTGGCCTAAGGATGTGCTGGAGAGGCAAACCTCAGGTCAATACAGAAATCCAAGCAGAACTCCTTGAATTTGGCGTTGTCGAACTGCTTTCCATTATCGACCACTAATATTTGTGAGACTCCGAAGTGATAGATGATGTTCTGCTTGACAAAGGCTGTAGTCTTTCTCTCTGTGATGTTGGAGAGCAGCTCTGCCTCTACCCACTTTGTGAAATAATCAATTACCATAATAGCGTACTTAGTGTTGGCTTGGACAGTCAGCAGTGGTCCAATAAGATCTAGTCCCCACTGAGAGAAAGGCCAAGAACTTGACAAACAAATGCATTCTTCTAAGGGCTGTCTTGGAATATCTCTGTGAATTTGACATTCATGACAAGATTTGACCAACCTGACAGAGTCTTACGAAATCGTGGGCCAATAATATTCTTATCGAATAATTTTGTAAATTAAGGATCGGGCCCCTCCGTAACTCCCACAGGTCCCCTAGTGGATTTCTTCAAGAATTTTGTCTGTCACATCTGGTCTTAAACATTTCAAATATGACAGGTTAAATCCACGTTTATAAAATACATTTTTAATAACAGCGTACCTGACTGATCTGTTCTTTATCTTTCTTACTTCATTTCTGTCAGACGGTAGTTCCCCATGTCGAATGTAAGACTTCAGCTCCTTCATCCACTTAGGGTCGGGGACTTCTTGCAAAGCGACTACGAAGTCTTCTTTGAGGTCTACATTTCTTTGGGTCAGGATCTCAATTGGCACTGTAGCTGGAGCTTTTTTCTTAAACATCGAGGCCAATTTTGCTAGAGAATCAGTCATGAAATTTTCTGCTCGGGGTAACTGCTTCACTGTGACACTTTGAAAGGCCTCCATCAATTTTTTGGCTTGGATCAAGTAAGCCTGCATGTTATCCTCCCAAGCTTGAAACTGTCCATTGAGCTAGTTGACGATCAACTGAGAATCTTTGTTTATGATCAAGTTCCGGGCTCCTAAAACTTGAGTCAACTTGATTCTATTGATGAGTACCTCGTATTCTGCCTCGTTATTGGTCACCTTGAAATTGAATCGTAGAGAGTACATGACCTCTTCTTCATTTGGCCTTTTCAGGATAATCCCTGCTCCACCTCCCTGAATGTTTGAGGTCCCGTCGACATACAACTGTCAAATATCTGCCGAAATCACAGGGTCAGGTACACCGTTCTCATCTCGGGTATGGCCAATATCCGAGACCTGTAATATGATCAACTGTTTTGAGATCATAAGTTCTACAACAAAGTCTGCCAAGGCTTGTCCCTTGATAGCTTTTTGAGGCTTATAGTATATTTTATTCTCGCTAAGTTCAACAGACCATTTCACCAATCTCCCTGACAAATCCGGTTTGTGAAGAATTTATCTCAGTGGTTGATTTGTCATTACAACTATCTGATGAGTTTGGAAGTAAGGGCGTAATTTTCTGGCAACAACAACAAATGAAAAGGCAAACTTCTCAGGAGGGTTTTATCTGGTCTCGGCGTCCAGTAAAGATTTACTCGTGTAATAAACAGGCCTTTGCATCTTTTTTCCATCTTCCTTTACAAGGACGAAGCTCATGGAGTGCTCGACGACTGTCAAATACAACTACAAAATGTCTCCTTGCTCGAGACTTACAAGATGGGGGATATGTGCTAAATACTCTTTGAGCTCTCGGAAGCTCTGATCGTAATTCTCATCCCATTCCAATCTTCTTCCTTTTCTCATCATTTGGAAGAAGGGGAAGCATTTGTTAGTGGCCTTTGAAACAAATCTACTCAGGGCCGCCAACCTCCTTGTTAGATTTTGCAGCTCGTTTATTGTGGTAAGGGGTTTTAGATTCAAGATGACCTTAACCTTTTGCGGGTTGGCCTCAATGCCTCGTTCGCTAACCATGTACCTGAAAAACTTTCCCGCTTCTACTCCGAACTAATATTTCTCGAGATATAACTTCATATTGTACCTCCTTAAATAAGAGAAGGTCTCCTCCAAGTGCTTTGCATGGTCCGAGGCTTTCATAGATTTGATAATCATGTCATCAATATAAACCTTCATGGTTAACCCGATCAAAGGTTTAAAGCCCTTATTGACTAATCTTTGAAATATCGCTCCTATATTTTTTAACCCAAAGGGTATAACCGTGTAACAATATAGCTCTTAGTCAGTGACGAATGCAATTTTTTTCTGATCGGGTTCATGCATCCTGATCTGATTATTCCCCGAGAAAGTGTCCATAAAACTGAGGAGCTCGTGACCCGCTGTGGTATCAACTAATTGGTCAATCTTCGGGAGTGGAAAGCTATCTTTTGGATAAGCTTTATTCAGGTCGGTGAAGTCCACACACATCTCCACTTCCCATTGGACTTCTTTACCATCATCACATTTGAAATTCATTCGGGGTATCGCACTTCTCGGACAAATCCCACTTTCAATAACTTGTCAACTTTTATCTTGATGGATTCTCTTCTCTCTGAGTTAACCGTCCATCTCTTCTGAGCCACGGGCTTGAACTTTTGATTCACCATCAGTCGGTGAGAGATAACCCGAGTATTGATCCCCAGTATGCCATCATGGGACCAAGCAAATACATCTGCATTCTGTCTTAACACCTCTACCAATGATGCTTTGTGCTCGACAATCAAGTTAGACCCAATCTTTACCAATCTCTCTGACCATCTGTCATCCACAACAACTGATTCCAATTCCTTAATTGGCTCGGTATATGACATTTCAGTAAATTGGCCCAACTCCTTATTCACTTCTTCCATTGGTTTTTCCTGTTGGTCGCCCTCTGCATGTTCTTCTGTTGTTTCCTCCAATGGGCATTTATAGATACAATAGAAATTCTTCGAGGCAGTGGTAAAACAGGATCGGGTTTCTGTCTGATTTCTTTTTACAACCCTGACCCTTTCTCTTGCTTTGAACTTTAATTTTAAATAATGGACACTCTCCACTGCCTTCGCAGATTTGAGAAAAAGCCTCCCCAGAATGATAGAGTATGGCATCTTCAGATCGACTACTTGAAATTATACCATAATTGTCTTCTGGTATGATTGATCGCCCATTGTCATTGACAACTGCACTGTTCCCAAGGGATATACGCAAGACTCCCCAAATTCATGCAATGCAGTCTCAGCAGATACCTTAAATTCTTGATGCCCAAGGAATCTAAAGTCTCCTTAAAGATAATATTGATGGAACTTCCCGTGTCAATCAATATTCTACTAACTGAAGAAGTTCCCACCGTCAAAGTTCCCACCAAGACATTGTCGTGTAGGTAATGAACCCCACACCTGTCCTCATCTATGAATAGGATAAGAACCAAGGCCACTCGAGGCTTCTTTTCTATGCGTACATTCATCATATACAGTTCCACATTTGTACTTGAAATAGAATATCGAGAATATTTCTTTCGATAATTATTAGAATCTTCAATCAACGTGGGGCCTCCTATCATCACCATGGCCTCTTTGTGCCCCTGATCCTGTCTCAAATTCGAGGCTCCGCCATCATTTTGTACAACAAATTCAGTCAAGTAGTTATTCCTGACCAAAATTTCAATTTGATTATAAAGCTTAAAGCAATCATTTGTCAAGTGTCCCACGTCTTGATGGAACTCACAAAATCTGTTTTTCGCCTTTCCAATTGACTTGAATCTCATTGGATGAGGTTCTAATAAAAGTGTCCCCCGTCTTCTTACCTCCTCTAGGATCTGAGAAAGAGGTACATTCAAAGAAGTGAACTTCAGAGAACTTTCACCTAAGTTACTCGTCTCGGATCATCTCTCTAAGGCGACCTCCTTTCTCTGACATAAGGCTCCTCCTTACGTCTATCATCTCTGTGGTATTCAAGGACTCTATCTCTCTTACGGTTCATCTCAGAGAATTTCCTCTTATCATTTTTCCACCCCTTGTTGTCTGGCTTCTTGAACCAGTTGTTGTCCTTTAAGGGAGCCCCTACTGATTTTTGCTCTTTCATCTTTAGAGTTACTTGATTTTCCACCTCAATCTCATCAAGTAACTTTCTTCGAGCGGCCTCATACATCTTCATCGAGGACTTGCATATGGAATACCAAGCCCAGTCTATCTTTAGCCCCTATTTCAATCCTTCCAATGTCAAAAGGTGATGGAATGCTCCCAGCTCGAGCACTTTCTTATGGTAACTCTTGACGAAGCTCCTGAGATTCTCACCACTTTCCTATTTGAGTAGTAACAGGGAGCTCAGAGTTTTGGTGCTAAAAATTGCTTCTCTGAACTTCATGGTAAATACATCATACAGCTGTCCAAAGTCTTGGATGCCTCCGGGAGTTAGACCCATAAACTACTTTCTCACTTGTCCCTTTAGGGGCAGAGGGAATAGACGACACATCTGGTCCTCACTGAGACCCTGCACGAGCATCATTTTATAAAAGAAATCCATGTGCAATGATGGGTCCGTCTTTCCAGAAAATGGGGTGATCTAGAGCATTTTAAACTTTCTGGGCAGGGTCTGACTCAGTAGTTTGAGGGCAAACAGTGACTTTGTTTACAGTCCTATTTGTTGTATGAGCTCAACTGGCTCACCTCGAGAGCGTGCCTTCTCACTATTCATTTCTTCTACCAGTTTTCTTACCAAAGCCTCCACATCCTTTTCTTTGGTGTTAATCCCCCCTTCTTCTTCACGGCACAAATGTTTGTGCCTGAGAGTCTCACGTTCTCTCCTTTTTTTTTTGCTCCAACATTACTCTCATATCACTCAGGGGTAAACTGGTCTCATCCGGTATTTTATGAACAATATCTAGGCTTTGAGACATTCTTGTAGACCCAGGATGATGCCTCTCATACGTGTGGGGTATATATGTTTCCCTACCTCCCACCTTTTTCGGGTGAGGCTCCTTG
>JAVXUL010000019.1:10088459-10106002 GCA_035590515.1 Trichilia minutiflora
GGGTCCACAGCCACCGCCACGGCAAAGTTCCAGTAAAAAAACTGTTAAATCCGCTGGCTCCAAGAAAAAAGAAGGCGGTGATGACGGAAACGGAGACGGGCGGAAGTGCCTGCATTGTGCAACGGATAAGACTCCGCAATGGCGGACGGGTCCTATGGGACCGAAGACGCTTTGCAATGCTTGCGGAGTGAGGTACAAGTCGGGACGTCTGGTGCCCGAGTACCGTCCGGCTGCTAGCCCGACGTTTATGCTTACGAAACACTCCAATTCTCACCGTAAGGTGCTTGAACTGAGGCGTCAGAAGGAGATGCTAAGGGCCCAGCAGCAGCAGCAGCAGCAATTTCCGCTCCACCACCACCATTATCATCAGAATATGATGTTCGATATATCCAACAGTGAAGATTACTTCATCCACCAACACGTTGGGCCCAATTTCAGGCAACTTATATGATCTAGTGGATGCTAAAGTAGGAAAATTCTGCTGGAGTTTTTTCAGTTCAGTTCAGTTAGTGGCGAAATTCGTTAGTGAATTGAATTTCATGAATTTTTTTCTAATTATGGAGAACGTTTTACAAACTCTTTCGAATTTTGGTAGACTCTTTAATTATTATCTTTCTTGCTGTTATTTTTCTTTTTTGGCAAATTCTGGAAATCCAATTTTTCATAATATTATTTTCATATTCCATTTTTTTGGTTTCCTATATACCTGAGAACTGATTTTCAAATTAAGATGCATTTACGTTGATAACTGATAGATTTCATTTTACCGTTTTCTTTGTTAAAGCGGCCAAGGAAAAACTTGTAAATCCTGTGTCTGTTTTTCTGTCAATGGGTTTGTTGATAATTGTTGAATTGCTTGAAATCCTGTATTCATTCTAAGATTTGGAGGACATGGACCTTTGATACGTTTGTGAATTAAACAGTGCATTAATCTTTGCCCATTCCATGTTGGACAAAGTGATTCTATAGTCAAAGATTCAACCATAATCTCAGTAGAAATTACATAATCTCCCAAAGATTTCATTTCGAATTAATTAGTGGAGTATGGAATCGTTGAAAATAGAAGCTCCTGAGTCTGAGAATAGGAAAGGCAGGCAATATTACAATTAATCCGCATGAATTTCAGTGAAAATCTTCTGGTAGGGATGAACCAAATTACAGAGAATGTTACAACGTAAATTCTTAGGAAATGCCAATCCGTAAATTAACAGATATTTTCTGTTACTTGAAAGTGGGACGTTAAACCCAACTCAGTTGGCGATGAATCATTTCATTAGTGGAGTTTATTTATTTATGAATACGAAGTTATTATTCTTGCATCAATTTTCTCACTCGACGATTTCAAGAAAAAATAGTAAGAAAATGAAAATTAGGATATGGTTCAAGTGGAAATTAAGATTTTCCAATTTCCACCACCAATTTATCTGATTGTTATATATATTTTCTAAATATTTAATTAACCCTATATTTCGTTAAAAATCATCATTACAATTATTTATATTTCTCCTCCTTCGTGGAGTCAAATTTGTAAAGCAAACATATCTTTTTCCATTGGAGTGAAGATTGTGATGCATAGATAGACATGATATGATATTCATACGAGATGATGCCTTGATAGGATATGATTTTGAGAAGCATTCTTCCCTTATGGGCAAATGAAAATTAAGTCTTAATATTGAATTGATATCAAGTTGACGATCACCATAGTCACTGTTATGTATGCACGATCCTAGGCAACGCTAATCCATAGGTGAGATAAGCCTCTTTTTTATTATACATTATTATACATTTAAGTTTATGTACTATAATTAATATATATAATATGAATGAATATTTACTACGGCTACCATTTGCATATCTAGTGTCGTCTGCTTCTTTTGATGCATTTTCTTTTGTTTGATTAGTTAAACGACTCTAATTTTTAAGTATAAACGAGAAAAAAAAAGAGAGAAAAAGAAAAAAAGTTTCTTGGCAACAGCAAAATCGATAGTGGAAATTAATTAATATTAATGAGAGTAGTTGTAGATTTATAAGGATTACTCTATTAAATATTTAAGTGAACGAAAGCGAAGCGAGGTTTGCGGTGGTCACATGGTTTTCTTCCCATGGATCACCACCACCTCACTTAGTCGATAAGGATAGTCAGTCAGTCTCAGTAGTATATATATGTATATTAATTTTTATTTAATTAATTCTGTTTATTAAGATGCCATTACAAACACAAACTACACACACAAATTTCTATCAAATGGTAGAAATGAAATGGTTGTACTTGTACATGCATGGAGGAGAGAGACATTAATTAATTAACCATTAGCATCCTCCTTTGTAATTAATGAATTAGTAGTAATAACCATACAATGAAATAATAGACAAATGATATAAAATGAATTTTCAATCGGAGATTGGTTACCATGATCCATGCATGAAGGATGAATCCTTCCATGTTCATTGTAAAGATCGTGTCTCTCCTTCCACAAAGCAATATATCTGACACTGACTTGCTCTCGACAGTCTTCTTTTCATTTTTAAATCACAAGATAAGAAAAAGAATATCAATTAATTAATTATTTAATTAAAAAAGAAAATCTCTCAATTGCCCCAAGTAACATGGTGACGAATAATTCTCTATTTCAAGAACCTTCAATGCTAATCTCATTGTAAGTTTCCAACCGAAGGAATGAATTAATTTTCAACTAGATTTCATGCAATAAGAATTAAGAAACACACATAAACAGAATTGATTATCGGATGGAGATGGAGAGGGTATGGAGAAGAAAGGCCCACATGGAAATGGAGACATGGGCACCAACTTTTTTTTTTTTTCATAGATTTTGTGAGAAATGGAGGCATTTATCTAATTATCTTATCAAACCTACCTACTTTCTCACGTGCCATTCATGTTCCCTTCTGATGCGAACCTTTTTTTCTATCATTCAAATCAAATGGCTTTCCCTTTTGTTTATTTATCTAGTTTTTATTTTAATCTTTTACTTCATATTATCCTTTATCATGTGAATTTTCATTAAAGAGAATTATTATGTTATAATGTATTCTTCCTCTATTGTAAAACTTATAATTATAAAATAAAATTTAACTATATTTATAATTATTACAATTCTTTTTCTTTTATTTTAAAATTCATTTTACCTAAGGACTAATGTTTACTAATCACTCCCATATTCACACTCAATATCTTGAATTAAAAATTGTAACAATTCATTACCAATAAAATTTTTATAAAATACTATTGTTAGGACTAATAAGAATTATTAGTTTAAAGAGAGGTTATTAATTAATTAATAAATAATTATTTATTAAATTAAAAAGAATCAAAAATTAATGTGTACGGTATATGAATAAAAAATTGACATATATATACATAAAAGTTAATGAATATTATATATACTTAAAAGCTCAAAAATTAATATAGATTTTATATAAATTTAATAAATATATATATATGCAGTAGTCTTAAACCTCAAAATTTAATGTCCTAAAAGATAACAAAAAAAGTTAAAAATATATCATGATAATATAACATAATCTTTATAAATAGTCAGTAGTTTAACTCTTAAATTTTAAATTATTTATGTTTTATTATAATATGAGAAAAAATATACTAAATGTAGTGCATGTATGATAAAAAATAAATAATTAGTTTGAATTTATTTTAAGTACAAATATAATGCAATTAACTTTATATGCGTATATTTTAAAAAGAGCTAAATTAAAAAAATATAAGTTATCAAATAAAACGTTCAATGATATTATGAAATTTATGTGTTTATATTTTTTTAATTAACTAGTAATTTACATATTCGTTAAGTTTTAAAATTTTTTAAATATAATTTTTTCAAAAAATTATTATCTATAAATTTCGCAAAATTATTAATTTAGTACATTCACTTGACTTGAAACCAAAAGATTTTATTATTTAAATTCATTTATCAAAATTTGACTGTCTATTAATTAAGAGTTGTTATATAGCATGCTTTGTTTTTTTAATTGTGAAATTCCCTTTCCTAATTATAAAAAATTTTGCATACGCCATCTATAAACTAATTGGATGTATAACATGACTTTCATCGTTCATGATGCCTACAGCTACAAGAACAGTAAAAAATTTTGCTGCGAGTCAACCAGGCTAAACAAGTTGCTATTGACACATGGTTGTGAGGTTTACTTTGACAACAAGAAGATAGCAAACGAAAAATGGATTCACATACTCCACTAATATATCTAGGCCTCTCAACAGCGCGTGAAAAAGCTAATGCAGTGAAATAATTGTATCCTTCAATTACTTTGAATTATACTAAAAACTCTGTGTTCATATTCAAAAATATTGAATTTAAAACTTTTACGAAATTTCAACTGACGAGAGCAATATAAAGTTGAGAATTGAATTGTTGCGGCTATACACGTCCCCTTCATAGGTAACTGTCAAATAACTTCAAAAGGAACATAACAAGAAGAGAAACAGTGATCCAATAATCTTCTTACTGCCCCCTCATCGCGGCACGCTGAGACCCATCTCTGTATTATAAAGAAAAAATAAGACATTAAATCAGTATTAATTTAGTCGGACAAAGTTAATATTACAAAACACATTTGTAAAGTCAAATAGATCATTTAAAAAACCCACTTGTTCTTAAACAATCAACAGTCACATCGTGTACAGACGTCAACTAAATCATAAGTAAATTTTATTGCTTGATTGTTCTCCATAGACAATAAGATGCTTAAGCAGTTGTCTTTCATGGTTATGACAGAATAACCATAAGGTGAAGCTTGCCTGTAAAATAATAAGTTAACCTAACCTCCTTGACCAAGATTCTTGAAGAAACAAACCGCCAAGGAAAGAAACAAGACATTAGGAAAATGCTAAACAATAAACACATCAAAGTGGGTATGAAAGAATAAGCAATAACCCAAAAGATGCACCACCAACAGCTACAAGATGGCCCAGATAGAAAACTTGCAGCAACTCCGTCTGAACTATAATGAATTGGGAACAATTGCTATATTTCCAAGATAAAACAAAATCTATCCGTTGGTCTTAATTGATTTGAAAAGCTAAAATCTCAAATTTTCTAAAAAGTTTGATTAGGATACTTGATATTGCATATAAATGCAGCAAACAATTGGCTAAGTTTGGTTACTTAGAACATTATAAATAAGAACATAATATCAACATTTTTTGTATTTCAGACAATTATTATAAACCTTCATACAGCCACATGAGAGAAGGAGAAGACCACTTTTCCAGGCTTAAGGCTTACATAATGTCTTCAGGATTTGAAAGTTACTATATAAAAGTTATTCAACCTCCCTTGCTCCAGAAATCTCTTTTTCAGGTTTAAGTTTAGCAATGTTTCCAAGACTTGAAAATCCATAAACCTTTTCTAGAAGAAGATTCCAACCATAAGTTGTCACTCCAACAGAATTCAAACAACTTTAATTTCTACTATATTGTACTTGACTGATATATTGATACTTCTAGTTTCTAAACACAAAAAGAGTAACCAGAGCCTTTAGCCTTTTTTCAGTTGATAATATCAACTCCGCTGTTACACAATTAAAGTTAAGCAAGAATGGTTGGTGAAGGCTTGAATACGATGAGAATAAATTTCTAGATCTCTTTAGAAATCAGCAATTCATCTTCAAGGAAGTTATCCTTTACTAACCACGTAGAAAAATGACAACCATTTTGTAACTGAGATTGAAATAAAATGGGTATATTTGCTTCCTTTAGCCTAACTGCTTTTGCTTCTAGTTAAGATAAACGAATTAAGATGATGAAACTAAAAATAGTGAGTCAGTATGCAGTCCATGGACCTTACACCCATACTTTGACATGATACAATCAACAGATTGTCCTCCTTCAGGCTCGTTTTACAACACACAAACATGAAATACATCAAAAGAAGACAAAAAGGAATCTCCCTCTCTCTTTCTCTCTCTCCGCAACTTAACAAAATTTACAAACTCAATTCCTAACAAAATATCAAGAGAAACATATATTGAAAAGAACATGAACACATTGTATACCAATCACATGGTAGACAAATGAATTAGGTAGCTGTGCCATATTCCTAAGGTCATTCATCAATGCCATTTTTTAAACAAGGTGTTTAGGCATTTCAAAGAATCTAGTCTATCCCCCACTTTAGCAACAAGACAACAGCAAAAAATGAGACTTTCTTCACTTGATTTCCTAATTTACTCGGCTATCATGATATCAGGAAACATTAGATGGAAATTTGGAATGGAGAAGTTTCTTCAATTAGGACCAGGTTAATCTGAAAAAACTTCAATATTAATCCCACCCGCATATCAAGTTTGAAACTAAAAGAACAAAAAAATGCAGTTAAGGCTGAAAACCAGAACATTTAATTTTGGAGTAAAAAGTTGCTTACAGAAACAAAAACACAAAAATTTTGGAGATTGTCAAACTCCTGGATTCGCACAGCAGAGCATACCCTGAGACAACGACCTTGATCTTGCTGAATGGACGCCAAGGCACGAGGTCAGCCTAGCTGACGAAACTGCTGAGTGAAGGGGAAGTAGAGACTGAAGACAACCCAGTTGAGGAAAAGACCTAAAAATTTCAATTAAGAAAAAAACCCGAACTCAACATTCGAAAAAAATTACAATGTGAAGAGACTCGATCAAATAAAATTACTCGAATTACTAGTTCCACCAATCGAAAGTTCAAGTTTTGAAGAAAACTGAAATAGCCATCATATACAGTCTTAGGAACTTACCTTGAGAGTATGGGAGAAGAACGAGTGGAAAGCAAAGAAGGTGAGGGGTTTGGTTTAATGGTAGGTTTTATGATCGTGGATTTAAGTAGAAACTGAGTTGATTTTGATAGAGCTCTGTAACGGGAGGCCATTTTTCGGCGAAGCAAAGGAATGTTATGGCTCCTGGAGAAACAGAGAGCGAACAAGGGAATTAAGGGTTTATGAGGGGTTTACATTTTCCTTCCAAATATATATATATATATCCCTTCACTTTTTATAAGAATATTATTATAAAATTTATTTTTAAAAAATTTAGATTATGATTACTAACTCAAAATTTATTATTCTAATCACTTTTATCAAAATAACCCATATTTATCTTATAGTGTTTGACCCTGTTAACTTGGTTTTTGTTTACATTTTGCTTTATTCCAAATTAAAAAAAAAAAAAAAACAAGGAGAAGAAGAGAGAAGAAAAAAAACAGTCCAATTCCTGCATACTCAACTTGAATTCATCCCTCTTCAGGTGAGTGATGAATTTTTTTTAATTGAACTAAAAAATTATTTATGTTAGATTTAAATTTAATTTTTTTAATTGATTTTTTGTTTTAATAAAGAATATATTGATTTTATTTGATTGTGGATGTATAGTAATTGTAACGTGTGTTAAAAAATTTGATTTTTTGACAAATAAAATTGAAGAAAATGAATTAAAAATTTAATTGTACATGAGGGATGTTTGAAAAAATACCTTAACGAAGAGATTGAAGAAATTCAAGTACAAAAGACCCGAAACAAAAGGATGACCAATGCAGCAGTGGTGACTAAACCTACGAAATTTTAGACTAAACTCTTATTAAGACTATATATCGAAAGATATCCCTTGTTTTGACTGGAAAGTTGAATGGAAAATTTCAGTGAGAGTGAAATTTAGAAACACGTTATGTTGGGGTTTATGATCAATTTTTATTCATATACATATTGAATCATTATTCACCAGTAACTAATAATGTTCTAAATTTAATGAACCCTCGTAAAACATACATCGAAAACCAGAACAGAAATACATGGCATTATATCAAGCTGAAAACAACTAGTGGGTCAAAGTAAATAAAGAGTTGTCATACACATGGAACTTGGTTTTTCTACGATAAATAGAAAGAACAATATATCAAATCCGAAATACAAATGGCATTTCTCAAATTGCAAATTCCACTCCAAAGTAACAAACATAGCTAGAAAAACGCCATTTGCATATGTTCCAGTACACTAGCAATCGCAGAACAGTAGAATGAATATCAAAACGGGGAAGGAAAACCTAAAATTCTAATACACAAAAAGGGGAATGGGAAGTAGGTTAACGTGATTCAGCAATTATCTCTCCTGGTTCATAGCTTCTTCCATGAACAGTTAATCATCATTCAAATAATCAGCTTTCCTCCCCGAGATAAATGCAGAAAATTCTGTTACTATTTTCACTGTGGCGTTACAACCACCTTGACCTCATTTCACTGGAACGTACAGAAATAGGCCTTTTAACATCGTAGTGCAAATGAATCAGCAACTCAAAAGATTTAGTCAAATCACTGTTCTTTTAACATCGTCATTCGAAAGATCTAAGCAAACAATCCTTATACCTTCAACACAGCTAGAGCAAGCACTGTTTCCCAGACACGGAGTCCACTAAAGTTTTTGGTCCTGCTTCAAGAAATAGTGTTATACATTGTGAATAAATATGCAATTTACTGGTTACTATCGGTTTTGCTCAAGAATGATGTACAGTTCATAAGCAGTTTTAGGATTATATATCATAAATCATTTCAGGAAAAGATTCCTCTGATTCATTAATTGCAATTACCCAACGGGACACATTGCTACTTACTTTGATTCATATCCTTCGTCTAACAATGTCAACTAATATTAGCAAAAGAAAGAGCAGTCATACTAAGAGAAAGGTAAAACTACTGAAAAGGAAAATAAAAAAAAAATGCAAACTGGAATGGAGCATACCAGGTCCCATGGCGAGAACTGTCTTTGACCCAGCTGAAACCTGCATGGATCAATGCTCAAAAATCTCAATTAAAATTTTTTCTATGCAGCCGTCTCCACATTTTCCAACCATCCATGCTGATGAAAAAAGTTACTTTCAAACAATTCTAAGTTCCATCACATGATAAGCTTAAACCTCATGACCAAATCAAAAGGATCCCAAAAAAGGGAATGAGAGACACCAGGGGAAATATATAATGGCAAAACCAGGAGCAGCTAGTTCTAGAACAATATAACCCTTCAAAATAATAAAAGCCTAAGTCACATCTCAGAGGAGGACACCCTACCTTCAGAGGCACAAACCCAACCATAAAAGTGCTCACATAAACTATTTTAAAGAATTTTCTCATTCAACGAGTTACTGATCAACCCTCTGAAGTCTTTGGGTTTTATTCACCATCTCCTTATTATTTGTCTTAGAGCAACTTCAAGTTGATTATATGATTATAGCACACAATGATACCTGTGTCCTTCCTGCATCTGCAACGAAAAAAATTGGAAGGCCCATGTTTTCAGCTGCTTCTTTCAGCTTACCAGAAATTAATAGTCCCACGAATAAGAAAATTATCAATCACAAGAGAAGCACATTGCTACATATTTGACTGAAAATACATTGTCCACAATGAAATCACCTGCTTACATTTCCTGTTGATTCTTGCGTGTAACAACTATTTTGGGTTGCCCACATTGCTGCCATTGTCTCAAAAGGGACCAATCACTGCAATGAATACCGAATGATGCAACTTTGAACCAATAAAATAAAAAGACACTCAAAATATAATAGGTGGAAAACTTTGAAAAAATATAATTGCTAAAACATGAGAAATCTCACTCCTGAGAGTAAAATAAGAAATTTAAATCCAGTTAAGCACTCTCTGCACGTTGAGGGTGATGGTTCTGAAGCTTGCAGAGCAATCCGGCAAATGTAAAACAGAAAGGAAAGAGGATTTTTATCTTTTCGTTTACACTTGGTCAGATGCAAAGTTTTTGAAATCTTTCAATCAATTCAATCAAGCAATTAAATCCTGTACTTTCTTTCACAGAAGATACATATGTTGCAAGGAAAATAGTGCAAGCTTTAACATATTACCAAATCCACATGCGCAGCTTTTTGTTGTCAAAGTAGTTAGTAATTAGAGAAACTTCAAGGCTTCAATAAAAGAAAAACACCAACAATTAGCACACACGCACCTTTGCATTAGTTCTGCATACATGCCAGTGGCTGCATCTGCAAGTATATGAATGAAATGTTTAATCAAATATTTAACATTATACAACCAAGCATTGCACGGTATAATCAAGTCTTGCATCACTACCAAAACCTGTCACAAGCAATTAAGCGAAAATTACATACACAAAAAAGTTAAGCAAACCTAATATAATTTCCTTGTGAATACTTATCAGATATGCCACCGGCTCAATCTTTCCTTGTCAATACTTACCAGGGCAAATTGAAAGTATAATATAAAAACATTATGATGATAATTTCATCCAATTCAAATAAGCAAGCAATAATAGTTAGAGCTGAAACACTTAAACAAACCATTTTTAGGTTTTGGTCATCATTATTTGAGACGGAAAATTGTTCTTGGACCTTGCCCGGTAAGAAAATTTTCCTTTTGTAGTATTCTTAGAATGCTTGTATAAAACCAATAGGATCCCAAAAATGAAACCAATGATAACGCCTGGAATGAAGTTCTCTGGCCTGAAACTCACTGCTAACCATTCTTTTTCTTGCTTCTTATGCTTCTGTAATAGCAGATACAAATTAACCAATCAATAGTAACTCAAAAAAGTTAATTAAAAATTTTTTTAAGTGCATTAAAGAGAGTTTAGTACAACGGTCAAGTATGAGACATAAGCATTCGTAGTTTTACTTCGTTTCTTTTTCTCAAGTTTCTCGGCATCCGACCTGACGAAAATCAGTAATTCATAGTTGAAATAACAAGAAGGGCTCATTAAGTACCTTGTTTGAAAACTAGGAAGAATTCTGATGCGAACACCACATCGTTCAACGAGATTATTGATCATGTGGTGAATACTTTGGTAGATTCTGGAAATTGCCGAAGTTTCTTCTGGGTAAGGTAAGGAGATAAAAGTAGTTCGTTTAATCGTTTTGATGGTTTTTGTTTGGGCTCGCTTAGACGCGGTGTCGTTTTGATTCACCCTATATTCGTCATCGTCAGTCAGTCAGCTCACCTCACCTCAGTTCAATAAAAAATAATTAATTAAATTATATAATAATAAAACAATGTATTTAACAGAAAATATATATAATTAAACTCAACTTATAATTAAAACTTATTCTTTCCTTTCTTAACTCGAATGAGCACGCAAAAAAATTTAGAAATGGGACACGTAACTTATTTGAATAGTGATTAATGACGTAATCCTCTTATATATTAATAGTAATAATTCGGATAAAGTCTTGCATGAATCAATGGGCATGTATAATCTCCGATTACATTTGCCCCTTGAACTCCGTAAACTATTTCTGATTGACAATCCTTGTCCAACGGCAAAATCCAATACCTTTCTGCGACGTTATTGTATCATAGAATAGCCCAAACGGCAGCTAGTTACGTGCCTTACGGCCAACTTTCATATACACATTAAACTGTTTGATTCCCCCACCCAACCGTAATTCTTTACGTGTCCCACCAAACCAAACAAAGAATCTTCGCAAAATATTCTCTTGCAGAAATCCATTGCATTTTACAAACACAACATTTTCTTATCCTAAAATATACTCCTCAATGCAACTGCCACCGTAATTTAACGTCAACGTGGGTAACGAACTCTCCTTGAAGGAAAAATGGAATCTATTGCCTCCAATTCAACCCCACCAGACCACGATCGTCTCCGCCGGTTCAGACTCATCCAACCGGTCAAAGACAGGATAGCAAGAGCCCTTCGCCACCAGCTTCGCCTCCTCCACCGGTCTGATTCTCTCTTTTTCATGTTAGGCGCAACTGGGAACGTTTACACCGTGAACTTATCCTCCAGCCCGTCGTGCACGTGCCCTGATCGAATAACTCCATGCAAACACATATTATTTGTGTTTATAAAAGTCCTCGGTGTTTCCCCGGATGATACGTGTCTACGGAGGAGGACTCTTCGTTCGCGCCAGCTCAGCCGTCTACTTGGCACACCTACTTCTGTAGAGGCAATGGCCGGGGCTAACGTTCGAGATAAATTTCACCAACTTTTCTTTCAAACAACAAATAACAATCTTGCTGATTCATCTGGGCAGAATATTGAAATAGAAGATGGACGTAAGTGTCCTATATGTCTTGATGAAATGTGTAAGGAAGGGAGACTGGTGTCCTGTCGGACATGCAAGAATTTGATTCATGAAGAATGCTGGGTGAGGTGGAGGAGGAGTAGAGGAAGGAGGGCGGCCAGTTGTGTGATTTGCCGAGCGCGGTGGAGGAATAGGATTGATCAGGAGAAGTACTTGAATTTGTCAGCTTTTGTTAGCCAGGAGGATGATCAGACGGCTGAGAATGATGGTGGTTAGGGCTACGTGCATGCATGGCTAGATTTCGATGTTGGGTTCACCTGATCAGAAATGTAGGATGGTGAACCCAAAATATGAAAGTTAATTAATTGATGATTCAGTTGTAAATATATGCAATTATAATTTAATGTTGTCAATTATTTTGAAAGAAAAATTGTGTTTAGATTTAAATTTTATACTTCTTCATTACTCATTAGTGTTTAATTTAATTTATAGTTCATTATTTTATTTTTTTTTCACTAATTACGAGCTGATTGAGAAAATTTCATTAACACAATTAATTAATTAATTAATTAGTAATAGCAAAATTGGATTGCTCTTTTCAATTATTTGTATATTTGTAGCAAAAAAAGCTTTCTGTTCAATGTTGCTATGTTCAGATGAATCAAATCCGTCAACTAAATATAATAGAATTGAAAAGATTTTCAATAATTTTATTTATTATATTATTTATAATAATTTAATATTTTTAGCTAGGTTACAAAATCACTCTATTCACAATTATTCTTGTGAAAAATTATCCATAATTTAAAGGCCTAAGCAAGACGGCTTGCCAGCTGGTCCATTTGGTTTCTAATTTAGTCGCGGGCTTTAATTCACCATCCAACTGTAACTGTAAGCTCACTGCGCTCTTCTCTTCTCTTCTCTTCTCTACGGAGTACTGACTGTAAAACCATTAGTGCGCGCAATCGTAAACCCTTGAATTGTTTTGGAGTGACGCAGCAAAATGCACATGAAGCAGTCGATGGAAGATCTCATCTCCTGAGGTAACAAATTATTCTCACGATTCCTTTGCTCTCTCTACGTTACTACCATTATGGAAGTGAAAAGCTTATTATTTTTTCGGTTAATTTATTTTATAAACGAGTTATGCTTCTTTTTTTTTTGTTTTTAATTTCATCGTTCGGATAAAGAGTCTTCATGTCTACGTTTTGATTGCTGTTAGTATTTATTTTGATTTCTTGTTCCTTTTTTGTGTTAATTGTAGCTAAAATGATGTCGATTGAAAAACTTGCTTGCACTTGCGCTTGTTTGATCCTTCAAGATGATCGTGATCTTTTGTTGTGAATAAGGCATTACTGCAGAATGTCCTCTGGAACAAGGTAACGACTTCTTGAATCCAGAATAGTAAACTACACCGCCGCAAGCCCCTATTTCACTCGCCCTCTGAGAGTCTTTGTTCTGTTAATTATAGAACAGAATCTAAGCAAATATGGTTTGTGATTCTGTTTGTTCTGATTTGTTATTTCCTGTTGTTGAATGATTATGGGACGCGCCACACGTTCGATGAAATTTCTGAATGAGGTATTAAAATGCAAAAAGAATTGACAACTAATTTAAAGTGCAATTCACCATGACTGTTAGATGGCCAAGGCTTTTAACACCTACTCACCTCTCTCAGATTATACAGAATCAGAAAAACCCATTAACAGCTCTCCAGATTTTCAAGGAAGCACAGGAGAAATATCCTAATTATCGACATAATGGTCCGGTTTATGCCACCATGATTGGCATTCTTGCAAATTCAAACCGCCTCACTGAAATGAAAGAGATTATCGATCAAATGAAAGATGATTCGTGTGAGTGTAAAGATTCAGTTTTTGTTACTGCCATCAAGACCTACGCAAGAGCTGGACTGTTAAACGAGGCTGTCTCTCTTTTTAAAAGCCTTCCACAATTCAATTGTGTGAATTGGACTCAATCTTTTAATACACTTTTAAAAGAAATGGTGAAAGATTCTAAGCTTGAAGGTGCTCATAGCCTTTTCCTGGAAAGTTGTTATGGATGGGAAGTGAAATCACGTGTTCAGTCTTTAAATTTGCTAATGGGTGCCTTGTGTCAGCGCAAACGTTCTGACCTAGCATTGCATATTTTTCAAGAAATGGATTTTCAGGGTTGTTATCCAGATAGAGACAGTTATTGTATCTTAATGAAGGGTCTATGTAATGATGGACGATTAGACGAAGCCACGTACTTGCTGTATTCTATGTTGTGGAGGATCTCTCAAAAGGGTAGTGGTGAAGATATTGTGATTTATAGAACTCTGTTATTTGCATTATGTGATAAAGGGTTAATTCAAGAGGCGGTGCAGATTCTTGAGAAGATTTTAAGGAAAGGACTTAAGGCTGCTAAAAGGCGTCACCATCGTATTGATCTTAGTCCCTGCAATAATGGCAAAGATATAGAAGGTGCTAAGCATTTAATTAACGAAGCCTTGATCAGAGGTGTGATTCCTAGCTTGGCTAGTTACTGTGCAATGGCTGTTGATCTGTATAATGAGGGTAGAATTGTTGAAGGAAATAAAGTACTTGATGAAATGCGGACTAAAGGCTTTTGGCCGTCGCTTGTAATTTATGAGGCAAAGTTGGCAGCTTTTTGCAAGGAAGGTATGATTGATGAAGCAGTTAAGGTGATTGAAGAGGAGATGGTGAAAGGAACTTTTGTGCCAACTGTTAGACTGTATAATATCTTGTTGAAAGGCCTATGTGGTACAGGGAGATCGGCAGTTGCTGTTGGGTATTTAAAGAAGATGTCTAAGCAGGTTGGCTGCGTTGCTAATGAGGAAACTTATAGCATTTTAGTAGATGGGTTGTGTCTAGAGGGTCGATTTCTTGAAGCAAGTAGAATTTTGGAAGAGATGTTGATTAAATCACATTGGCCTTGTGATGAAACTTACAACGTGCTTATAAGGGGTCTTTGCTCAATAGGCAAGCAATATGAAGCTGTAATGTGGTTGGAGGAGATGATCAGCCAGGCAAAGCTGCCGGAGCTTTCTGTGTGGAGCTCGTTGGTGGCATCTGTGTGTTGCAACATGGCTGACATGAGCATTTGCCATGAGGCATTTGAGCAGTTGAGTAGTTCTTCGTAGCTTATACTGGGGCATTGTCATATGTAACATTTTTTATACATGATTTTGTTGATGGTGGCAATTTTGAATCAATTGAACATCCAAAGGTATGCAAATTTAAAGCAGAAAATTTGAGCCATCAATGAACAGAGTGATATTTGTTTCAATGGACCATATGCTGATCTCTAAACAATTCCAGGTAGCAGGAGTGCAAATGTTTCAACCAATGTCGTTTCTTGCAAAGCCTCATTTGCATGGTCATGATTCTTGTGGTTAATAGGGCTGTTTGGTCGGAAAATGATTTTGCAAGGTAATGACTTTAATTTCAACTACAATACTGAGGAACATGTGTCATTTGTGGCATACTCGTGTAGCCTTGTATACACTGTGTTGGGATTTTTAGTCCGGCCTAAGATTTATTAGACAAAAGAATATTTTTTGAATGATTGATTTTAAATTTTCTTTTATTTCATCGTTCAGATAAAACAGAACTTTCTTTTGTATGTTTTGATAGCTGTTAGTAATTAAGCTTGATTTTTTGTTTCTCTTTGTGTTAAATTATAGTTAAATGATGTTGGTTGGAGACTTACTTGCGGTTACCCTTGTTTGATCCCTCAAGATATTGGCATCCCCATTCCTGTATCTTTAATTAACATATTTAAATGCTTAATTTCAATTTTGTATTTAATTACATTCATAGTCTTATTTTATGCTCGCTTGATATTGCAACACTTAAGATCTGTGACTTCGGGTTTTATTGTTCTAGGATTTCGTAAATTTCTTATCAATAGATTATAGATCATTGATAGGCTAAACTGACATTAGTCAAAAACTAGAATTGAATATCCTGGCAGACTGTTCGTCTAATTTTTCTTCTTTTTAGAGTTTCTCTGCAATTTATTCAAGCATAAGCAAAACCAGTAAGAACATTCATGACTAATTTCTTTGTTATGATATTTTTAATTGCTTCGTCGAATAGTGTTGGTTTTCTGGAAGAATTTTCTGGGCACTTCCCAATATTGCACAAGTTGGGAAAGTGGGCAATGTGTCTGATGAATTACCGTCCTATCTTGTTTGCTAAGCTTTTCTGGGTAATTTCTCAGGAAGAGTCCAGGAACAGGAAAGAAAGTGATGATAACATGGGTTTCAGCTTATGTGATTAGTAGCTCCTTTCAGTGTGATTTGGTCCTGTGATGGTTTAGGACTCATGAGTTGTCTTTTTGATCTACTAGTATTCGCTTGTGTTATTTTAAGCATAGGTAACTGCGAGTAAACAAAATGTTGTTTCAGTTCGAAATATATTATACGTTTGAGACACTGCATACATATAATTATTCCTTTGTCAACTGCTACTGATTTGATTGGTTTTAAATATGGACACTGGATATATATAATTATTCCTTATTAAAATTGTTTCCCTTTTTCAACTATTACTGATTTGATTAATTTTAAATATAGTTGTGCTTGATAGCCATGCGGTTGTCGATCATTTCAGTCGGAGCTTGCGTAGCGGAGGCTACAACAAGGGCTCTTTTATATACGGCTGTAGCCACCGCAGTCACATCAGCATCCGCTGGATTGACAGCATCACACCCTGAAAAATCAAAAAGAATTATTTCAGTTCAACTTACTGAATGAAACAATCATAGGATCATTGATTTGTATACTTGGGGATTAACTGATAAGGTAAAGCAACGGAAAGGAAACAATCAGCTAAGACCGATAATTTATGGGCAAGAACATACCTTAGTGTGTGTTTTTTGTTTTGTTTTTTTTTCCTTTAACTTCAAATTTTATTCCTTCAGTTATAATCCTCAATTATAACATGAACTATAAATTATATTATCTTTTAATCGTGAAAAAAAAAAATACATATATATATATATATTATCTATGTTTCCAAAACTCTAGCTGGCAGTGACCAAACCTGACGAGATTATAAATTCTCTGTACCAATCTATTTTTAACGTGCTACTCTTACCACTTGGCCTTAATTCGGTGTATGGCCAATCATCACTGTTTAACAGCAACTTATAAATATAAGATAAGCATTATCCGGTTGTTTGTAATAAAGAAGAATGACAAATATATGTTTATCTCTTTCGTCATAAAAATTTGTGGTAGAAATCTTTTTATTATTTTTTAAATTATCTCTTATTTTTTATTAAAATATTTATAATAAATATTTTTTTATAAAAAATAATAAAACTTATTTTATTAAAAATAAAAATATATTTTTTATCACAAAAAATTTTGTCATATTAATCCTTAATTTTTATCATATAAATTTTTAAATCAAAATAATTAAATTTTTTAAAATAAATTTTAAATTTAATTTCTAGTTTTATACTAAAAAAATTATTAATTAATTTTTAAAAAT
>JAVXUL010000019.1:10113407-10136331 GCA_035590515.1 Trichilia minutiflora
CAGAGATGTCCAGCTCAAAGGTGCTTAAGCAAGGTATCGATACGTTTAAAGGTGCTGAAGCTGGTTCAGAAACGTTTCCAAAGGTGCTGAAGCAAGGTGTCGATAAGTTGCCAAGGTTTCGATACGTTTGCTGGGGTATCGATACGTTGCCAAAGGTGTCGATACATTGTCAAAGGTGTCGATACGTTGCCAAAGGTGTCGATACGTTTGAGCTGATTTTGAACTAGAGTCAATCCTTTGCACCTTTGAGCAACCATTCTCAACCCAAAACATCAAGTATAATATATGCTCAATATATAAACATAAATTAAGCTTCATAAAATACATTTAAAGCATTATGATCAATCAAATAAATACACAATATTTAAAATAATTTGATCAAATAAATCATTTGTTCATCAATAAAATAATTTGTTAATCATAAAAAACATATAGGTCAACACTTATAAATCTTAAATTAGATATATTAAATTTATGTTGGATCGATAAAAATAGAGATTTAGAATAAATATTGAAAAAATATTAGAAAAAATGTTAGTGAATAAAATATTGGACCATAACTTTTGAATATATATATATATATACACACACCCCAAAAAATAAAGAATCTCATATTAATACAAACCGTCCTTCTTGTTAACGGTTAGCCAATTTGATGATTTGATTATTTATATTTTAAAAAATATTTTAAAAATAGACTAATAGTAACGTTTGTTTTTTAATTTATAACAAACAAATCATACCCTTAAAAAGAAAAAAAATTTAAAATCTTCAATTGTAATATCATCTTCATTCAATTGGCTTTATTTGATAGTTTTTCTTAAATACCATTTTATTTTTCAATTGTTACTTATAATTTTTTAATTTTTGAGTATTTTGATCTTCTATTTTTTATAACATTCATACCATAAATTGATTTTAATATAAATTCTTACCTTCTTTTTTGTGATTGGTGGGAAAATTTTATTTATTTTTTTTTTCCAACTAATTCTCTTATAGACATACAATTTAATATATATATATATATATATAATTTTTAAATTCGAGGATTTATTCAGTAAAAAATATAAAGAAATTATTTTAGGGTATAATCGCTTGTTTTTATGGAATCCTACAGCACGTACTTGTACGGAGAAACTTACAAACTGTATTCATTTCTTTTTTTTTTTTCATAAACTGCTCAAATTAGCGCTTGTGGTCGTTTGACACCGGTTTTGGCAAACCCCTTTAAAACCCTTGCTTTCTCTTACACTCTTAATCTCGGACAAAATGTCCGGCTTCGCGTCAGATTCCGGTGAAGCTCAAGGCGGAGTTATGGTTCCTTACTTTGAGGAGGTTAAGAAACCAATAGTGTATCTTATGCGGCACGGCGTGACGCCGCCAATTTCTCGGCTAGCCATCTCCTGGTCTCGAGGCAACTCTCTCCGCGTCTCGGTTTTCCGACAATCTTCTTCCCCCGAAGATTCTGGCGTCGAAGTCGGAGGAAAGGTGGTGGAGGTGAGGCTCGACAATGGAGACGGAGAGATCAGTGACGCGCAGTGGAGGAGGATCGCCTATGGTTCGGTCTCTCCTTTTGCTCTTCTTCAGAGTCGGAAGAACACTGTCTTCAGCTTGTCGAAGATGTCCTCCAATATGTCGCCGTATCACGTTGAGTGGTAACTAGTTTGAAGGAACTGTGTATGCATTTGTATAATACAAATTGAATCATTATAGGCTGACTGAAATGAGTGTATTTACTCTGCTTAAGTATAGCTAAATTTTTGTTTTCATATTAGATTTTTTTATCTTTTTTTTTGTGTGTTTCAAATTTTACTTGAATCTAACTGCGGAAAAGACTTTATGGTGATTTATATTTCCGTTTATGTTATTGCTTTAGTTGAAGCTGATGACTCTTAAAAATTGCTTCTTTTTTTTTTTTTCAATTGTTACTTCTAGAACCAGAGAAATACTTTAAACATGATCATATACAGTTTGAGTATTTGTGTGTGAGATAATGGCTACATGCTGGAAAATCAGGTGGGAGTATGTGTTGGAGTACAGTAAGGACATAAACTCACTTCTTGGTAATCAAAAGTTGCCTCCTCAACCCCTGATTGAAGACCCAAAGGCAGTTTTAAAGGTGAATATAATGGTTTCTGATTTTCCTTCTTTTTGGTTGGGGAATCTTTAACTACGTCCCTGTTGAGCTTGAACAAATTTTAGTAAATAAGTGGACTTTTTTTAAACTATCTTTCTTAACTGAGGCTTGTAAATTTTCCCTGTAGAAAGTTGAGGAGCCAAACAGTTTGAAGGCTGCATGGCAACTGATGGAATTATTTTATGCAGACAGGCTTTCTCAAGCATGGCTACCAGAATGTCTTGTTGATTGGTTAGCTGTAAATATCTTCTGTTTTTCCTTCTCTTTGTTGGTATGATTTTGCTACTTTTTTCACACTAATGGTCAATCATGGCAGGATTATGATAGCCTGTTTTCAGGCACACAGGCAACAGTCCATTCAACACTTGTAAATTTTCAAAAGAACTTTGTCAGCATACAGGTTTGACCTTTTATTGTTGTTTCCATCTCGTTCTTTCACTTCAGTTTTGATTTGGTACCTTACCATATTTACTAGTCTTAAAGACGTTTATAAAATATTTTGCAGTGCTTTTATGATGATTATGGATAAAATTCTAGTAAATTAGGTCTAAGGACGAGAATTGGTTTCAACTTGTGTCACAGGTCCTCCTTTCCCAACCTCTTGAAACATTGTTGAAATTAAACTGTAAGCGGAACATATTATCACCAAGAAGAACACTTATGTAACTTGGATTGTTGGTGCAATGAATTTTTCATTAGACGATACTACTTGTTAGCTCTTATAGTCGTGCTCATATAACATCTCTGGTGAAAACTAGTGTTTATACTGGTCATGATTAAGGCTCTCTAGTGGTGGACTCTTATGAGATTATTCTACACAGGTAATTGAGGATGATCCCAAATATTGGGAAGCGATGTCATCAGCACTGGCGGTTGGTTGGCTGGACATTGTGGTGAGTTATTTCAGGGTTCTTTTACAACATATTGGTATTTACATTTCAGAATAACGAGGGACACAATAAATCCCTTTTTTGGAACATTTATGATCATTCAGGGATTTATTTTATTTTTCACTGGCAGGTAAAACTGTTGCGCTTGCATGGATCTTATCAGCTAGATCAGCTTGGAAATCGTGAGGTTGGTAAGGATAATATATTGAACATGGACCGCTGCTTGTGAAAAATACAGCCTTGAACCACATTGAAGTTATAAATAAGTTTCTAGCTTATTATAGTTTTGCTGTTGTCTTGTGATCAACCGCAATGCAGTTAATGCTCAAAGATCTTTTGGAAAATAATAGTAGTCCTCTGCTAATATCTTATGTTAAGAAAAGATGGGTGAACCATACTATGTTTGACCTGGGATTGGAACTAGTGGAAGATTAAGACATTAAGAGGTCTTTGGCTTTTGAATTTAGCAAGCCTGGAGTGGTCACCCAAATAGAACTTGTTCTTAGTTCATTCAGTTCCACCATATGTCAGAGTAGGTAATGTCTTATGGAGGGATTGTTTTAACCATTCAGTTGATTAGGGCTGATGTACTAAAGTTTAGGAATGTACTGTGTTTATTCTGCTTCCTCTCTTTGGATTAGTGGCCATTCAAAATGGGTGATTGCTTGCGACCTTATTTTTCCTCATTTTTTTTCTGCTTACAGGTTCTAATGTCAATTTCTTGCCAGATGTACTCATGCCAACTACTTTTATCAGAAACTTTAAAAAATATATGTGTTTTTCTTTATTATTCAGTGTTTAGTTTGCATGTTTGAACAGACAGAGAATGGTCTGGTGGAGGCAGTTGCTGTTCTTATTTCAAAAATGCCTCGCATGCGTCCTGAATTGGAAGCTGGAAAGTTAGGTGAATGCTTTAAAGCTAAGCCTGATTTTATGAAGGTATCTTTGGTGTTTTAACATTATACTTTATTTTTTAACTTAAAAACACAGAGACAGAGAGAGTACATACCTCTATATGCTATGTCTAGTGGATGTGTTGCTTAATATATATTCATTACCCAGGCCTGGGAGAAATGGCGGATGCAAATAACTAAGCTAGAATGCAGTGCATTCTGGGTTCAGTGCGGTCATCATCAAACTCGAGATGGCCTGAGAAATATGCTACAAATCATGCTGGGAAACGCTAACAGTCTTTGCACTGCAACATGTCATTGGATGGAGCTGTATATTTCTCACTTTCTATACGTTAGGCCATTCACTGTGGTAAACCCTTTTTTTTTTATATGAATTATGTCAAAAGATGAATTCAAATCTTATTTAATTGATTTTGCAAGAACTTACAACTCTTATTTATACAAGATTCAAAACATCTATCATTATTCTACCAACCTTACATAATAAATGAGAAAAACACACACAATAAATGAGAGGGATGTATCATGCTTTCCAACACTTCCCCTCAAGTTAGTGCATAGATGTCAAAAAGACCCAACTTATTGATCAGATGATCAAAGTGCCGAGACGACAATCCCTTAGTAAGGATATCTATTGTTTGTTAAGTAGGAGGAACAAATGACATACACCGGTCTCAAGTTTCTCCTTAATAAAATGTCTATTCACCTCAACATGTTTTGTCTTATCATGTTGTACTAGATTGTGAGTAATATTAATGGTTGTTTTGTTGTCACAATACAACTTCATAGGTAGGCTTACTGGAAAGCGAAGTTCATTGATAATTCTCACCAATCACAATAGCTCGCAAACCCCACTAGTCATTGCTCTAAACTTTGCCTTAGCACTATTTCTGGGAATAACATTTTGTTTCTTACTCCTCAGGGTAGTTAAATTACCCCAAACATAAGTGCAATACCCAGTAGTAGATTTTTGGTCAATTGATGAACCTGCCCAATCAGCGTCTGTGAATGCTTCTATTGTCCTTTTAGAGTGCTTTTGGAATAGTAATCCTTTGTCAGGAGAGCCCTTCAAGTACTTTAGAATCTTGTAAATTGCTTCTAGATGAGTTTTCTGAGGTGAATGCATGAGCTGACTTACACGACTTATTGCAAATGCAATATCTAGCCTTGTACGTCATAGGTATATCAATCTCCCCACCAATCCTTGATACCTTGGAGTGTCAACTTTCTCATTTTCAACAAACTTCACATTAGTATCGATAGGGGTGTCTACTGGTCTGCACCCACTCATACCAGTTTCTTTGAGTAAGTCAAGAATGTACTTCCTCTGATTAATTATTATACCTTGCTTTGATCGGGCAACTTCTATTGCTAAAAAATATTGCATAGATTTCAAGTCCTTAACTTCAAATTCATTAACCAAACTGCTTTTTAGGCGTTCCATCTCAACTATATCATCTACATAAACAATAAGAATAGTGGTCTTACCACACTTAGAATGCCTGAAGAACATTATGTGATCAGTTTGAGCTCGAATATAACCCTGTCATCTTACATAATTAGTGAACTTTTCAAGCCATGTCCTAGGTGATTGCTTTAGCTGGTACAAGGATTTCTTGAGTTTGCATACTTGGGAACCAAATTTAATTGAAAAACTGAGAGGTGCTGCCATATATACCTCTTCCTCTAGATCTCTATTCAAGAATGCATTCTTGATATCTAATTTCTACAAGGGCCAATCAAGATTAATAGCCAAAGACAATAATACTCTTATCGTGTTTAATTTAGCCACAGGAGTAAAGGTCTCTTGATAATCAATTCATAAGTCTAAGTGAAGCCCTTAGCTATCAGTCTAGTCTTATATCTGTCAAAGGTGCCATCCGCCTTATACTTGATACTAAGCACTTACTTACAACCCATCGTTTTCTTGCCCCGTAGGAGGTGAACCACCTCCTAGGTATCGTTCTTCTCAAGGGCCCGCATCTCTTCAAATACAACATCCTTCTACTCTGGAACTAATAGAGCATCTTGCACGGTTTTTGGAATCTACACAAGAGCAAGGTGAGAGGCAAACGCTGAAAAAGAAGGTGAGAGATGTTTATAGGTCACAAAGTTTGACAAAGGATATCTAGTACAAGATTGAACACCCTTCCGAATAGCAATAGGAAGATCTAAATCATTTGAAGGTGGCAACAAGGAATTAGAACTTAAGTTACCTGTGAGATCAAGTGCTAACTGCAATTCGGATTCATGGCGTTGAAGAGAAGTTTCAGCATTCGTTTCCTGAAGTGAACTCTTTCTAGACTAAACTATTTCCAAAGCGTTTCTTATTGTCCATATATTGCTTTCTTTCAATAGAGTCATGAGAATGTAATGGATCCACAGAAGATTTCACAAAATCCTCAATATTTAAAACATTTTGACCATTTTTAGCATTTTCAGTATGTTCAATAACATTTTTATACTCTGATGTTTTAGTTACGGTAGGAACAAGAGAAAAAGAGAAATTTCCAAAAGAAAGACCAAAATTATTAACTCTATAGTTCAGAAAATTCAACTCTTCATCATTTTGCACCTCTTAAAGATGAGAATTGAAAAATGATTTATTTTCAAAAAAGGTAACATCCATAATGATGAAAATTTTTTTGGATGTAGGATCATAGCATTTATAACTTTTTGTGTTGGGGCATAACAAACAAAAACACATTTGGTAACTTTAGGATCAAGTTTACTATGATGACTAGCATGATTATTCACAAATACAAAAAACCCAAACACTTTAATAGGTAAAGCACTTTGAAGATGGGTGTTAGGATACACTTGACGAAGAGTTTGTGAAGGAGTTTGAGAATTTAAGAATTTAGAGGGCATTTTATAAATGAGAAAAGTTCCTGTAAAGAGAGCTTCACCCCAAGATATTTAGGAACATTATTAGTAAACA
Organism: Trichilia minutiflora; assembly: GCA_035590515.1. Classification (NCBI taxonomy): domain Eukaryota; kingdom Viridiplantae; phylum Streptophyta; class Magnoliopsida; order Sapindales; family Meliaceae; genus Trichilia; species Trichilia minutiflora. The sequence goes on from JAVXUL010000019.1 coordinate 10,120,290, forward strand.
GTAGTGCTCTAGCAATATCTAAGAAATACCTATCCTTCCTTTTAACAATTCCATTTTGTTGAGAGGTATCTATGCATGAGCTTTGATGCACAATTTCCTAGTTCAAGAAAAATTGTCCTAATCTTGAATTAAATTTTTTTTTATCATTATCACTTCGAAAAATCTGAATTTTTTCATTAAATTTTGTATAAATCATAGAATAGAAATTCTTAAAAATCTATGTAACGTTAGATTTTTCCTTCATCAAGTATACCTATCAAACTCTAATATAGTCATCAATAAAGGATACAAACCATTTTTTCTCTAATGGTGTAAAAGGTTTGGTAGGTCCCTCAACATCACTATGAATTAATGCAAATGGTTTTGTGGGTTGGTAATTACTATTTGGATAGCTAGCTTTATGTTGCTTAGCTAAAATGCAAAATTTACATTATAACAAAGAAGGATCTTTATTTAAAAATAAATGTGGACGTAAATGTTTCAAATATTGAAAATTTGGGTGGCCTAACCTATAGTGCTACAACATTATTTCAAAATTGTCAGAAAGAGATATAAACTTGAAACTAAAGTTTTGGTTTACTTTATTCAACCAAGATCCATCTTCAAGGAAATAAAGTCCTCCTCTCTCTCTCTAGCATTGCCAATTGTCCTCCCTGTAGCTTGATCCTGAAACTCATAATAAGAATGGGGACAATTAGCACAATAATTGAGATCATGAGTTAGTTTACTGATGGATATTAAATTGTAGGACAATCAGGGAACATTTAAAATATTGTGAAGGGTTAAAGTTGGAGATAGCTTAATTGAACCTTTCTCAACAATAATAAAAAAAGAACCATCTGTCACCTTGATTTTTTGATTGCCTGCACATGGAGTATAAGATGAAAAGGTAACGGAGTAACTAGTCATGTGATCAGTTGCTCCCAAGTCACCAATTCATGAACTTGGAGAATTATGAACAATGCTATAAGACATGATAACTAAAGAGTAGGAAGGAGTGGTGGACACTTGTGGAGACTTAAAAAGCCAATACAGTTCCTCTAACTGTTCCTTTGTGAAAGGAGACATCTGATTTAAGCGGTTGTTTTTGAGTCTCTTCTGAAACCTGAAAGGCTGTCCTCTCTTGTGACTTTTCTTCTGATTAAGAGGTTTGCCATGGAGTTTCCAGCAAGTCTCTTTTGTGTGCCATGGTTTTTTGCAATGGTCACACCATGGCTGCTGCTTCTTTCCACCTTCAGCTTAGGTTTTCATAGATACCAAGGTTAAGGTTTTTTGTGAAGATGAGGCAGAATTCAGTATAATTTTTGTTCTCCCTTCCTCTTCCCGAAGTTCTGAAAAAACCTCTCTAATAGAAGGTAATGGCCTTCTACTTAGAACCCTTGCTTTTACTTCATCAAACTTTCGATTTACTCCAGCAAGAAACATATAAACATGATCAGCTTCTTTAACCTTGTTGTACAATTCACAATCTGTAGGATAGCTCCATTCCAATGTGTGATATTAGTCTAATTCTTGCCACAGGGCAACTATTTTATTATAATACTTTGTAACATCTCGATCTCCTTATTTCAGCTCCCAAGGTCTGGATTTTAACTCAAAAATTTGAGAAAAATTCTCAACATCAGAATATGTCTCGTGAACAGTATCCCAAATATCCTTGGTGGGCGAGAGAAAAAGATGAGGCTTTGCAAGGTCCGGTTCCATTGAATTGAGGAGTCATCCCAGTACCAATGAGTTCTCTATAAGCCACTGTTGAAAAGATGGGTTTGTGGCTACAAGATTAAAGATATCTCCAGTCAAATATCCAAGTTTTTCATGACCTGTTATGGCCAACTTGATGGACTGAGACTACTTTAAGAAATTTTTGTCATTCAACTTTATTTGAACGGCTAAAGAAAAAGCTGAACTTCCAAAATAATTTGTTCCAGTAGTAGAATAAGAGACAGTAGGAGTCTGACTAGATTGCTCCTCTATCGTAGAATTTCCTTCAGATTGCTCTCTTGTCATCATTGCAGTTTTCACCATTAAATACTAGTGAACACTGCTAATATGAGAGAGAGATTACCTTAATTAGAGATAAAAGAATCTGAAAATCTAGAATGAAATGAAAACAACTGGAAATCGAGAAATCTGGAAATTTGTTGCACAGGAGCTAGAGATTTTACCCTTGCCTGATACAATGTGTTGAAAGGTGAATTCAAATCTTATTTTATTGATTTTGCAAGAACTTAGAACTCTTATTCATACAAGATTCAAAACACCGATCATTATCCTATCAACCTTACACAATAAATAAGAAAGATACACATGATAAATGAGAGGGATACACCATGCTTTCCAACATGAATTTGTTCATGCTTTTAAATTCATAGATATTTACTTTTATGGCCAGTGTTTAATTGTTATTTATTTTTATAACCTTAGGGTTTAATTGTTTTCTCTGTTGTAAAGTACTTAATTTATATCAGATCTGAAGCAGACATTTTATTTCTTTTCTTGGGTCAGGGTTTTGAAAGCATGTACAGCCTGGCTCAGAAATGCCTTCAGTTGAAACCAATGGCCAGTTCTCATAGATTGATGGGACTTATTATTGGGATTCTTGGCGAAAATATTGAGGTGGGTATTGAGGGTTAGAAACTAATAGTTCACTTAAACCATTGTTGTTTTCCTCTTTTGGTGATGCTCTCATTTGGCCTTTTTAAATGATGCAGGTTGTGTTAGCGGAATGCTCCAGAGAGTTTGGTCCTTGGTGAGCTGCTATGCTATCCTTTCTTTGTACATTTTTTTTATTGCTCATGCACCATAGGTTTTATCTTTTCCATGCTCTACCTTTTCCTCTGACATTCACTAAGATGTAGCTTTTATGTGGCTTGCAATTAGGATGGTTGCACATGCCATGGAGTTGTTGACTGCTGCAAGTGATGAAGCAGACATTCTTTTGCATGAAGAGCGTGATAACCTGAGGGGAATTAGCATGGAGGAGCTTCATCGACTTGTTTATGCACAAGTTCTATCTTCTCATGCATTGACTTGGCAAGTAAGTGTCAAATTCTTCAAGGGTCTAACGATTCTTCTAATTTTAAGTTGGTATTATTTCAAAAGATTGAAAATTATAATCATTACTATCTGTGGGAACATAATCTTGCAAAATCTTTACAACATTTTATCTCAGCCTGAATAACAGTCAACACATCTTATTATTTTTAATATCCTTTTTCCCCAGATTTCACTGAGGCAAATGATATTTATTTTGCTGTGACGTGTTTGACAGCAATGCTATATTTTATTTAATCCTGTGCTTACCCTTTTGTTGCTGCATGGTCTACAGATAGCTCCAATTTATTTGACATCATGCATGAAACAAGGAATGGGTTTGTTGGAGATACTATTGAGCAAACAACCTGTTAATCACAATCACTTGCTGCTTAAGGTGGTTTATTACTCTTTTATTGTCAGCCTTTGGTAGCTGAGAATTTGGGCACTCCTTTGTTTTCCAATTAACTTGTATTTAGATTTTTCTATTTATTTATGAATGTACCATGTTTTGTTTAATTGCAGAACATAGAGATCTGCCGCCTATATGAACTTGACAGCGTTAGTTCAAACATTATGAAGGTATAAGCATGTGTAATTTTGTTGTAATTTTGGAATGAATCTTCTATTGTGTTGATGTACAATGGTTTTACAGTAACAATGAATATTAAGAAATACTTGCTTCCTATCCCTGAATGATTTGGCCTCGAACTTGAAGTGCATCATAGGCAAAGTTATTATACAGTCGCATGTTTCATTAAAGTGGCCATTGTTCAAGGTACTAGTTTTAAATCATAGGTATTTCTGTTGAAATTTTGGTGTTAATATTTAGATTGCTGGAATGTACCATTGGAAACATGGTAAGAAAGGTTCTGGAGTATTTTGGCTTCAGCAAGCTCAGGATGAAGTTCGACTTAACAGGATTGCTCAGCAGATGTTTGATTCTGTTGGAAGGTCAATATCTGATGAAAGCTTCAGGGTAAGTTTCACATAATTGAATTTACTGGTTAGGAATCATGCCTAATAATATTCTTTTTAAATCTACTGTCATCCGTAGTTGTAAAAATAATGTATTTTTGTTCTTGGGATATATGGTTTATAGTTGCTGATATAATCTACCCTTTACAAATGCAGCAATGGGAGTGTTTAATTCAATTATTGGGTTCTGACTCTAAGGCTGCTGGTGGTCTCGAGTTTCTGCACAAGTACGGACTCCACTTTTTTGTCTTCTTGACTATATGCATCTGAGTATTACTAACAGTTTTTCTTGAATTTTTTTCCAATCTATGATGTGGTGCGCAGATATAGGGATTTTAAGAAATCTCTTCTACAGATTAATGATGGAAAAAATACAGATGCTGCTCTTCAAGCTGTTGAATCACTTGTATCAGTATGTGACAAACTTCTTTGCTGTGGAAATCCTTTATCTGCCATCATCACTTAAATTTTAAAATTATTAAGACCTAGGAATTTGTCATGGAAGGGGTTGCCCTTTGAAATTTATTACTTTTACCATACTTTTAATTATTCTAGTCTTAGTACAAAGCAAACACATCTCCCCCCTTTTATTGGATTTGATTTTATGATGTCCAGGGGTAATACTTTATTGTCTCTTCATTCAACAAGGTTTCAAATTGGCATCTTTTGTGTAATTTTTTATTGGTTTGAGCTCTGATAAGCTTCTTACTGCAGCTAATGAAAAATCCATCTACACCTCGGCGCTTCTGGCTGCCACTTTTGTATGATTCGGTGAGCTATTTGTATTATGCTGTTCCGCATAAATCTCACAGGGATAGCAAATTTTAGAGCTTTTTCAAGTAGTAATTGTATTGATATTCTCAAACTTATATTAGTTTGTGCTAGTAGCCAATTTTTTGGATCATTGTGCTAAATTTCACCTTTCTGGTTGGAGAGCTGCATTTCTTTTTCCTCATTTAGTTTGTTTGATAGTTCCGTTTTTCCATCTGCCTTCTAATACTAGACGTTATGTTGCTGCTAATAAATTTTGAATTACTTGGTACTATCAAGATGCTTAAGAAAAGAATCGATTGAGCTTATACTGATACGTGCTTACTGCATGTATTTTTCATATTGCCTTTGTGCAGTTGAAACTGCTTAGTTGGCAGGAGCGACCCCTGCTAAATGTGTTGCAGACAAATCTTTTGTTGAATAAACTACAAGAATTGTCTATTGCAAGGTTGCGTCCAGACTTCATTGAAGCAGGCTTGCCACCCCATGCGCTGAGCTCTGTTAGACTAGCTCTTGCTACAAATCTTGGACGTGCCATCTTGGAGGAAGAGTGATGCTGAGTATTTTCCTATTCTGAAATTTTTTGTGCTTAGTAATCTGGAAGCAGTCTTTCTTTCCCAATTTGCCACATTCTCATAGAATATGTTAAGTTATGTAAGTTGGGATCCATCATCCTTTCTGAAGGAAATGAAATTGTGGAATAACGACTCCTTCCTTCTGCCTTTTTCTGTCCGTTCTTCTTAAATTTTGTAAGCACGTGAGGCACGTCATGGCATTGTAATATGTCAGTCCACATCATTACATTTCGGGGAACCTGTAAGTTTTTTCTGACATTTAGTTTGTTAAAGGGTGTTGAAATATATTTCAAATGCGTAGTTAATGGAAATTGAATTGGTGGTCATCGATGCATTTTGCTTTATAATAATTGCTGTCATTACTTGACAGACTGTCCTTTTGACAACTTCATATTTTAAACACTGTAAACGTAGCCCTTTTTGATGAAATAGTGAAGTGGATTTTACTGTAAACGTCGTAGCTGTCTTTTGGTTGTGGGTTTTGTTGCAACTCAAAAAAAGAGTACTTCATGTTCTGCTGCTCCGTATCAATGCGGTAGGAATTTTCTCCACCCAATTCCCTTAGTAGCTGCATAAAACGGTTACTGGATTTACGCTTATGTTTTATTTTTATTTTATATATTCAATAAAAATTAATTAAAAATAATATTTATTTTGTATATTCTTATAAATATTTAAATATCTTTAATTAATTTTTTGTATGCTCATAAAAATATTTATCCTACTTTTTTTTATTATATTAAATATATAATTATTCTATATAATAGTAGAATATGATAAAAAAGTATAAAACTAAGAAAGAAAAGATGATAGACTTGTTTGATTTTTATAAAACTCAAACAAAGCTTGAATATAAAGTATGAAAAAAAAAACTTAAAAGAGTTATTAAAGGATAATCGGAACAAATTGAAATAAAAAATACTTACAATAGAATTGATATTTTAAACTATAAAGATAATTTATAAAATTAATATATAAGAAAAATATTTTTAGATCGTTGACTCTTTTCATAAATTAATTTTTTTCTCTACGACTTCATTGTAGAAATTTAGGATAAATTGTTTAATATTAATAAGAAAATTTTGAAATTTGAAATAAAAAATTATAGGTAAATGTATTTTTATTGATGTCAAATTGTATTATTTTTCATATATTTAAATTATTTTATCTTTAATGACAATTTATATTAAAAATATTTTTATAATAAATTTTTTATTTGAATATAAATATTCAAAGTAAAATTTGAGATGCAGGTAAACTCACCCTATTTCTATCATATGAGATATAATTTCTCTGTCAATTGTTAGCTCAGAGTTAGTTAAAAATAAATAAATATTTTCTTTAAGAGAGATGGGCAGATAGCATGACAGTACAACTTGCTCCCTTCACCATTACTTCGCCATCATCACAGTTCAAATTAAGAGTAGGGAGTAAGTATAATAATAATAATAATAATAATAATAATAAATTATTTAAACGAGGGACTTAAATATTTAAGAGCCAATGAGTTGGCAAAAGGATATTCAAAATTATATACTACATCCAAACATATCCGAATGTGATGTTCTACGGGCAAATCAAACAAGTGAAAGATCAATCGGCGCCTTTAGTTAAAAAATATGATCTTACTCATGTTAAATTTTTATTTCAAAATATATTTTAAATAAACTAATATATTTATTAAATAATAAATAATTTTAAAAATTATAAAAATTTATTACCTAATAAATACATACTAATTGACTGGCCACCTCATTTAAAATATAATTTTAGATTAAAAAAAAAAAATTGAAACCATTAACGTTACTCTTAAACAAAAGCTTTCTACTCCAAGCGTTGAGAATGCAGTCATTCGGGTGGAATTGCTGACTTGATGGGTGCACAGAGACAAATTGCAATCAATAATAACAGCTATAACACATACTATAACAAATTACAAATATAAACCCAATACAAAAGAATTTTTAATAATAATAATAATAATAACTGAGAAAAACAAATAAAGAACAAAGAACCTCCAAGACAAAACAAATGCTGCTACCTGCAGAATAGAATAGACAGACAGAAAAAAAAAAAAAAAAGACTGAAGAGATCCCATGAGCTTAAAGGAAAATCCACACACCTTGCGAATCTCATGCATTGCCTTTCCAATTTCCTCCACTACCAGCTGCAACCTGCAATCTTGGCAAATATCGGCTGAGCTTGACCAGTACATCCACTTTACAAAATTAATGCCACTTCTCAAGGCACCTTTGTCTTAACAGAGATTGAACATAATTGGCACCAGTCAGTATCATGTTACTAAATACATACAGAACTATAGTCTTGTGCACAGTAATGACCATGTCACCAGCTCTTCCTTGCTTTGGTTGAGATGCACATACCTCAGGTGACTACAATTTCTTAGGTAGATTATAAGTCTTCTTAAGAAACCTTGTAGCAGCTTCATCATAGCGGTAACACAAAACACGAAGAAGTGTATTCGGTTCAGTAGGATTCCACTGCCCAGAGGTTGGCGGTAATGGAAGTCTGGACCTGGCAGAAGAGCCATATGTCTCCAAAGTCACACGTCTGAACCGCTCAATTATGCTCTCAGTATCAGTTCGGAAAAGGGGAAGGACAACTCTTGCTGTAGCTGAAAACTTATCTATCAACTCCATTGGCAAGCCATCACCATTGGCCCAGAACAACTCTTTAAGGGATTTGAAATCCTCCTCTATTATTTGGGAGTCCTGCTGGGTGAAAGCACGAGAAGGACCTCCAGCAAGCAAAACCAGCAAAAACCCATCAAATGAAGCTTTCATCATATCTGTTATAATCCGTGTACGAACCCTTTCATGCATGGTATCTGAGATGATCAGCGAATTGCGCTTGAGTTCCTGAAGAAAAGGCTCAATTCTGGAGGATGATGGCTCCCCAACATACAAACCATCCCACAAAACATGACTTAGATCATGAAAAACAATTTTGTAAGCCAACGCCTCAGAAAGATGTTGAACTCCTTCCACACATGCAGACGGTGTGAGTTCGAACTTCTTTGCCAGACCATTTGAGAAGTCTTCGGCATCAGCTGATTCACAATTCCTCAAAAGGGTAATTACCCTCTTCTCCAGAACATCCAACTCAGTTTTGATTCGGTGCAAACTATTTATACGAGCACAAAGCTGGGGTATCCCAAACGAATTGTCCCCATTTACCGTGGCAACCTGAGAATTCCTTTTTTGGGAACCGGGAGATTTTTCTTTCTTCTTCCATACTCCTTGAAACTTTGATCCTGTAGTACATCTGGTCAATGCTGGCATGGTTGGAAAATATGTGTTCCGAGATCCTACAAATCAGAATGAAGGGTAGCACTTAATAGAAAGCATGAAAACCTGAAATCAAATATAGTCTCTGAGGTCTTTCATTATTTACCACAGCCAGACTTTGCCTTAGTTGCATAATATTGAAGACATTTGTCAAGGCCAGACATCAAATCAGGAAGCAATGCTGGGTGCATCGGTATTGGTAGCTGAAAGAATGCATCTAAACTTTCATCAATAATTCTCAAAACTTCAGCAGCAGATGAAGAATATCCTTCTAGATTTGGTTGCGGCTTCCAATCCTATAATAATTCAGAAAACAAATAAGATCAAGGAAATCTGACAATAAATCAAAAAAGATCCTAGCAGCATCAGCCCAACAATAAATCATATTACATGCACTTAACAAAACAGTAACAAAAATCGAAGTCAGGGGAAGAAAAGGCAAATAACGACAAGTAACTGAAATGGCAATTACATTCCATCAAGGTAACTAAAAAAACGCAGAAAGCAAGGCAAATATTTAGCTTGCATCTGAACAAAAGCAATGGCCAGGGTTACTTGTTCCTGTGCGCTACCATTAAAACTTGACATATTACCACTTTGCTCAGCAACCCTATTCAGAAATGCAGCTTCTTTTCTTTCTCACTAATACCTAGAAATAGCTCAATCTTTCTATGTTTAGCTAGTTCTCAAGCAGTTGCTAGTCATGAAACTCATAGGATATAAGTATCTCAAGCAGGTGGGCCCAAGAAGTTTTGAACTGTCAATCTCTTGGTTGAATCCAAGAGTTTTACCACTTGATCCTAACTTCGGGCTTTTATTTGGTGATGCTACTTACAAACAGAAAATTCCCATAAACCACAACAATTTTGATGACACATAATATTCTTCACAATCATCGAGTTAATGGTAATTTACAGGGCACACCTCTTGTTGCAGATTCCTGTCAACCCGTTCCTTCAATCTGTCTATTCTTGTCTTGATCCACACTTTAACCAGATTGGCAATAGCAGCTTCAGCCTCATAGGGAGGCATCTCACGGATAATTGCCTTACCACCATCATCACTGTCCACTGAGTCCTCCACTGCAATCTGCACAAGATCTTTCTCCAGTTTATCTGCAGCTCTCAACACCTGAACTGCATCTGGCGTTAACTCTACAATTCCTGATATGAATTGTTTAATCTCATTCCCGTAACAAGCATGAAGGGTGGCCACAGCCACACCAGCAGCAAAAGGATGCCATCTCTTTAGTATTGGACTGAATACCTGCTTCTCTTTAACTGCCAGCTCACCAACATCCTTTGCAAGGATAGCTAGTATAGGAAGAGGATTGGGCTGGCTTTTGGATGCCCTTCTGCTAGAGTCTGCTTTCTCCATTCTCTGTAACAAAAAAAATCAAACATGTCCAAAATCATTTTTCAAACCCAAAAGATATGAATACTATGACATAAAACAGTTATTCCAAGTAATCACTCTCAAAGTGGCCATCATTTTGGCTTGATTTCAGAATGCTCTTTAACTATGAGCTCAATTTTGAGCCATGCAATCGTGGTTCGTCCAAATTGAGCTAAGTTTGTGGTAGAAATACAATGGCTGACCTACCACAAACTTTGCCCACCTTAGTTGAACTCTCGATAGACATTGTGGCATAAAAGCACATTGAACACATAAAAAATTATGCATCCATATGTTTAGGAAATGCATTAGAATATGGATAAAGAAAAAACTGAACCTTTCTCAAGATTGGTAAATAGATAATTGTAACCTGGAAATGGATGCCATTTAATTTTGAATTTATTTTTTACACCAATATCATCACCTAAAGCATCAAATTTTTTTGTAGGAACCACTTAAATCATCAAATAGAAGACAAAACTGACAAATTTTAGACATGAAAATGGAAATTGGTATAATGTTTTTTTCAAATTTCTAAAGTTTTCTATTTTGAAATATGTTAACCAATAATCCAACACCTCGCTGCACTATGAACCTTCTCTTGTATATATGAATCACAAGTTCTGTTCTTGTATACATAGGCACAGCATAAATGATGGTACGGTCATAATATATATGAACTGTATTCATGAAACCAAAGTCTGGCACATTTTGCACACCCTTTGGTAATGCAAAAATCCTTTCTGTTGTGGGAGAAAACAAAGACTTGCCTGAGCAAATGCCGTTCTTAGTGATGATCTGATGTAAGTTTCAACCCTGTTTCGAGCCACATCAACTTCACCTTTCTTCCTTCGACGGTATTCATTAGATATGTCCTCAACTAAAATCTTTGCAGCTGACACTCCCAGAGAAATAATGCCCTGCATGGATTCAAGGTTTCCATTATCAAAAGTGTCATGATATGCAAGAAGCCTCTTCTCTGCCCAACTCATTATTGAAGTCAATGTAGAGCTCAAAATCTTGGAATACTCTGGATCCTTCATCGCCTTTGCATCTTTTGCAACTTCTGAAAGCTGACTATCAGCTGCATACAGCAGGTCTGTATCAGCTTGACCGGTTGCAACAAAATAGCGGAATAAAACCCATGTAAAGCATATATTATGAAGCATCTGATTCATTCCAAGAATTACCCAAGTTTTCTTTATGGCTTCCATAAGCTCATCAACTTCCTCAATAATAGATGTTTCATAACTAGAATCAAAACAGGCTTCTAAAAGCATTTCATATAGTCTGAAATTAAACGGGAACCCATCAGCCCAATGGCACGACTCATTCAGTGATCCATCAGATCTTGTCGCAAGAGACATAACAGTGCTACGAAGAACTTGCATTGACTCATTATTCCTCCCAGTTTCAATAGGCCGATCCATGGCCCCATTAATGATTTGTTTTAGCCGTTGTGCAGCAATGTTTGACTTATCAAGTGGTACGTGAGGATGCAAAAGAACTCCGGCTTCAAGAAGTTTCAGGGTTCTCTTCTGCCATGCATCATATTCTTGTTGGTCGGTAAAATCTGAAAGCTTGAGCTGCTGTAACAGCTCTAATGGAAGGACTGTTGACTCAATTTTCCTTCCAACCTGTAACAAACACATCAAAGTAGGAACATGTTGATAAGACCAAAATATATTAATCCTTGAATGATCAAATTTCAGCTTAAAATTCCCAAAAGAAAGGTAATTGAAGGAAAAAAAAAATTTAGCAGAAAAGCTATAAATGCAAAACAATCCAATTGCTTCCCACATCAAAATCAAGCAGATGTAAAATCCCTGAATACCTGCAATAGCAACCGAACATATTGGTTCCATGCACAACACATATGAATTTATATAATGGTTTCAGTTTTATAATTTTTAGACAGTGCGGATAAATTAAAAGCAAACAAAACCAAATTTTGAAAAGCTTCCTGAAATAACGATGAATTCCCTTGCACAAGCTTTTAAATTAGCATAAATAGGTCAGGACTTAATATTAATTATTAATTATTAACAAAAACAAAAATTCTTTAAAAAGAGGAACAGAACCGATCCTGATACATTGAAGAGTGCTTCCAAAATTCAGTAATCATTCACTTTAACAAACAAGATCAAGATCCATTTCTATCAGGCCAAATAATTTTTAAAAAGTTAAAGAATTAATAACTTCAAGTTTATCCTCATTCACTTCAAAAGAATGAGACCTACAAAAGAAGCGACAAAATTATACCAGATCAACCTAAATTGAGCATATAAAAATATAAATTAACATAAAATTAAGCTGACCTGACTGGCAGAGATCCTCAATAGAGCTCTCCGTACTCTCGAATCAACGGTCTCGGAAATTCCCATTTGACTCCTCATTAACTCACCAACAGTCATTGCCTTCCTAACCCTTCCCTGGCCCGAACCAGGACTATTCTTGGAGTCCGAACCCGGAGACTTCAGACCGAGCGCTTTCTTCATTTTACTAGCGGCAGCAGAAGTCAGCGAGCGCTGCAGCGTCGGTGAGATGTGATTTGGAGAGCTGGAGTTATGGTAAGTCGGTGATTCGGAAAAGGAGTTGTTCGAGATGTAAGAGAGTGGTTTTCCGGTTGATGTACGGCAAGCTGCGACGAAGATCTCGTAGGCTGTGATGCGTAGGTCGGAATCGGAGAGTTGAGTGCCGAGTTGACCAAACGGTGAGGGGAGATCGACTTGTGTTTTGTAAGGCATTGTAATCTGCGGCGGTGGTGTAGACTCTCTCTTGGAAGACTCTCGCTTCGAATGTCCAAGCGAGAGGTCTCTGAAAATGTGAGCCATTGGTAGATTGTTCCAAGTTGGAGAAATGGACTGCTCAACAAACTATCATGTTAATGTTAAAGCAAAGAGAGTGAAACAAGAGGATCTGTTGGGTATTTTGATTTTAATTTTGATTTTTTTTTTAATTTTATTTTCGTTTTAGTTGGATTTGTGCGTAAAATCGATGACTTTTTCTTGGTTTATTAATCTTCTACGCTCACCAATTGGCAATTGGCATTCCACTTGTTGTATTTTAAAAGCATAATGAGAAAAGAGAATTAGTATTAAAATAAAAAAAAAAAATTAATCATTACAAATAAAATATAAAATATTCTTATAAGAAAATAATTTAATAGACAGATAACTTTATTTTTACCATGTTAAACGATCTTTATCACATGTCTAATTAAGCCATAATATAATTTTACCATATTTGAATAAGACTCACTTATTTAGTATAATTTTTTTTTTGGTAAAATAGTTAAAAAAAAATATTAGTTTTGTCGTTTATATATTTAATTTAAAATTAACTAATTATTATTAAAAAATATATTTATTTAACACTTACGCGGTCCTATCCTCTTGATGATGGTATGGCCGCAATTCCAAACAAACTATTAAGTCTGCGCATCAAAGAAAGAACACCAGAGGCTTTGTTTGGTAAATTAATTTTAAAACACAGATTATTATAATTTGATTAAATGTTCAATCAATCTTCAAATTTTTATAAAATACTCCATTTATTATTATTTAATATATAATTTTATGATTTGAACCAAAAAATAAAGATACTTTAATTCATTTAATTTTAAAATAAATATAATTATAAAATTTATAATTAAAAATTAATTAAGAGAGATGGTTCAAATTTTTTAAAATTAATGAAATTAAATTATATATTTTATTAGATTTTAAATATTCATATATTTTTTTTATTTTTAAATTTTTTAAGACAAAATAACCGATAAAGAATACGCGTGGGAAAGAGAGCTGGATTTGGAAGGCAAAAGGTTGGATATGGACAGTAAATTCTGTATTGGTTGGGATTAACAGGGACCACAGTACATTAAACTATTATTATTTCGATACACAAACTACGAAGAAGAAAGTCGTGTTGCGCAGCGTAATTTTGTATACAATTACTTAATATATTAAAATTTATTACTAATTATTATATTAAATATTATTATAAATAATAAATTTAAAATTTTTAATAAATGCAACATTCATTAGTAAAAATTTTTAATTTATATGAATTTTATTATAGAGTGCCCTAAGATTTTTATATTGGATTTTATTAAATGAACATTAATTAATAATTTTATATTTATTATTTATAATAATTTTTTATATTTAATAGTAATTAATGAATATTTTTTTATGTATTAAAATTTGTAAGTGTAACGTATCAAATATAGTAAAATATCCTTAGGATACTGTTTAGCAAAATCTTTCCATATTTATTATTATTATAATTTTTGATATTTAATATAATAATTAATAATAAATTTTAATACATTAAAAATATAATTTATCTAATATAAAAAACTTTAAAAAATATTTTAAAAGTAGTCGGTGGTAAAATCCTTCATAAATAAACTAGTTTTTCTGCAATTTGACTTTCAATAATCGGTACCAACCTTTAAATTTTCAACAACAATCCAATAAATTAATGGATTATTAGTAATTGATATAATTTACTAAACTTTGAAATGATTTTAAGAAAATAAGTATTTATATTTTTTGTTTTTAATTTATCATTATTATTATTATATTATAAGTGGGTAAAAGTAAAAGTGATATGTGTACGTGTATGCGAGTCTTAAGAGTGATATAGTAAAAAAGACTTATAAGTGATGGTTTTTATACTTTATTTTAGATTTAAATTATTATAATTTTTTTATTAAAATATTTAAAAAATTAAATTTTAAATTTTATTTGAATTATTTTTTTAGGTAGATGATTATTTGATGTTTGTCTTCTATTAAATAAATTAAAAATTTTATGTATATATAAAAAAAAAAAAGTGTATTTGTATGTGTTCTATGTTTCATTTTCGAATGAGTTTGTTAACGATGAATAATAATGATGATGATTGTTGTCTTCATACTTCAATCGGGTGAAGGAAAGGTGAGGTTAAAGAAAAGTGAGGTGAAAGAAAGTTTCTTATCAATTTTCATTGTCGGCAATGCCCTTCAGGCATCAACCACCATACCATGGGCTTCCATATTGATTTCGAACGAAAACAACATCAACGCAAGTAAAAGAAATAAAAACCTTTTCTTGGGATGCGACCAAAATGCATTATTAGTATTATATTAATGAGGGAAAAATCATAAATTCATACAGACAGTTGTTCTTTCCATAATTTGGCCTTCTGGTTTTCAGTGCGATATGTGGCAATTGAAGACATCAAACCCCACATGGGATGGGATTGGGTAACGCAACAAGACGATTACAATACAAAACATACTTAATGTTTTAGAAATTGTTAATTTGATTGGCATGTTTGACGTATTAAATACAAAGGCCTCTAATATTTTTATAAATCATCACTTAAGTTCAATAGATTTTAGTCAATATCTCTTTGATCTCTTGACCAAACTTTATTTAAATTCTTGTTCTTAGTTTACAAAAAAAATTATTATTTATCTCTATTAATATTTAAACTTTTTTCATTGAAAAGATATTTTTACTAATTATTATTTATAACTTATTGCTCCCTAAAATTTATATTGCGTTAAAATTTTTTAAAAATTATTATAAAAATTTACTGCAAAACTTTAAAATAGATTGTCCTAGACAAAAGTAAAAAATATTTTAAAAAATTTAATCCATTTTTTATTGAAAGATAGTTTTAGTTCATTCTAAAATATATTAAAATTTTAAAAAAATATATTTTTTTCAAATATAAATAATATTAATCTTATAATTATAAATATGCCATTCATCTAATTAGTAATATTAATAGTTTATTCTAAGAGGGTATGATTTGGTGAATAATAATATGTTGGACGGTTATCTTTATGTAAGTCTCATATTCGAATTTAGGGAATTTAGGATGTATATTTTTTGTAAGTGCCTGATGAGTTTGGGGTAGTTAAATGATTTTAATTAGCTTTTGTACTATAATGTTGGATAATCCCTAAAAACATCGAATGACTGCATT
>JAVXUL010000019.1:10140855-10161310 GCA_035590515.1 Trichilia minutiflora
TTTTACTGCATTGATTTTATATTATCGTTTTTTTTATATATTTATATTTATATACTGTGACTGTGATTGTTGTAGTTTCAACAAAAAGAAAATTACTAACATACTACTAGGAATTTCAGTGCATCGGAGTACATGTGGAGAATTGTCTAGTTTAAAACCATATGCATTGCCTTTGAACCAGGAACAAAGGTCAGCTTGACAAACGCGTGTCAATTCAACAGTAAATTTTCTGAAAGCTGCAGATTTAGTACTTGCAATACCAGGTTAAAAGACCATTTACTAGCACGAAATGAAGATGTCCAGATAATAAAAATATATATCTAGAAGCCACCAAGCCAAAATTCTAACGATTACAATTATTTGCCTATGGGAATCAGAACTGGGGAAAGCATCCTATAATGCAACAGTGGCATATCATGAGATGGTGAGGCCTTGTTAGAACATTTTGAATGTAAACCGTGACATAATCAGTTCCTGCTAATAGTACGAATATTATTATTCTATCAGAAAATTTATGAGTACAGTTGTTGCCAGTGAAAGCAGTAGCTGGAGCAGAGTACCGGGAAATGACACATACTGCATGTGAACTTGTCCGGAAGCATGGGAGTGAGGAGTTCCCAGGTGAAACAATTTTAATTGGTATAAATATAATAATGTTATGTGAAAATCAAAATGAACCTAAAGAATAATAAAAACCAGATGCAGTGCCGAAAAGAATAGCTCACCCACCGGATTTGATGCCATATGCAAACATAGGCCATTTGTTTGTAACAAGTGTCGAAGAAGGAGCACTTTCTACTCAATTACTCTGTTGACTGTCATTCATTGCAGCCATCAATGGTCTCTCAGAATTCATGATGACAAAAATTGGACTCGGATTGATTGAACTAACAAGTGTCGAAGAAGGAGCACTTCTACTCAATTACTCTGTTGACTGTCATTCATTGCAGCTATCAGAGGTCTCTCAGAATTCATGATGACAAAATTGGACTTGGATTGATTGAACTAGACTTCTAATTGATCAAACTCAACACCACAGATAATTGTGACAAAAGTGACACTGTAATTAAGGTGATACATCGGGATGGATTATTTGTTTGTGAAAAGCAACTGAAGCAAGAAGTACTAATCTAACGGGACAGACAAGATCAACTCAAGAATAAGCGTGCTATTGATTGGGAATTTACGTAAGTACACGTAATCTATTATAATAATAAAATTTAAAAATATTTTAAAGTATCAAATTTAAGAAAATAATTAATTAATTATATATCAAAAATTTAAATTTTATAAATATTTAAATAAAATAAATATAAATAATATAAATTTAATAAAATAATAATAATTAATTAAAAAATAATAAAAATAAATGTTAGGATATATGAATTCATCTATTAAGTATTATTAAAATATAATTATAAATAATTCGATTTTGAATATCATTAATTCAAATATCGTATTAATTTTCTATTAATTTATTAATATTATATGTAATTAATAATAATCACCCGTTAATCTCTCAAATATTAATTACGTTTATTAAATTTTAGTTAATTTACGATGTTATAAATAGCTAATTATATTTTTTTAATTAATTATTTATGTTCGTTTTTCTAGTGTCCAGTTTGAAATTCACCTATCGATCCTTCTTACAAACCATAATCTTTCTCTTATGGTGATCAATCACAAGAACATCAATAATAACAAGAAAAACGAATCAAAACATAAAGATAGGAAAAATTAAATTCATTCAAGAATTGTTCAAATCATAAATCAATATTCTCAAAAGGTTTCCCCTTCAATCCTAACAAGAAAATTAATTCCTCGTGATAAACATACTAATAATGAATTGAAAAAAAAATCTAATAAATAAAAGAGAAAGGGAGAAGAAAGAAAAACTAATGGTGTCCTTCCAGATCTCACTCGTGTTGCCGCTTGATCTTTTCTCTGGAACGATACCCAAAAGCCTTCAAGAAAAATCTCTAAAAGAGAGTAAAAAAACCTTAGAAAAAGGTCTTCCTTCTGTCAAAAACGTGCCCCATTTATATCTTGCAAACCCTAAGGTTTAAAAAAGGAATCCTAAACATATTAACAAAATTAAGCCATATCAGCCTTGTGCTGACACTATAACGTAACTTCAAGGTCAATTTTCATAACTTTTTCTTTTTCAAATGAACTTTATTCCTTCATATAAGTTTTTCGTCTTGAAATTAACTTTTCAACGCACTTTGAATTTCTTAATTCTGATATCTATACGGCAAGATATTCTTATTTTACTATACACTACTCTTTTTTAAAGCGGACCTGAATTTTTTTTTTTAAGGTGGATTTGAAGGCCCAAACAAACTTTAAACCAGGCTTATGAGTACTCTATAGAAAGCTTGATTCATGTACTACAAAATTACAGAAGGTCCTTTCTTCATTAGATATCAATAATTATACTAAAAATACCTCTAAATCTTCAAATGTCACTTTCACTTCTACATAGCATTGATCTCCAGTGAAAAGATTGTTTTCTTCACCTTTTACTCCTCCAATAGCATTTAAACGTATTAAACCTCTTCATGCAGCTTTTATATCATTGATTCTTCTTTCTAAAAAGTCTTGAAATATCAAAATCCAACCATTCCATTGTAAGGTATGCTTGTTTTACGAAAACTGTGCAAAATGGTTCTTTAATGCATACTTTTACCAATTTTTATAATTTAAACCCTACAACACAAAAACAATCAAAACTCATTAAAACAACTTATACTAACTCAAAAACAAGCAAAATATAAGTTGGAAAACCTTAAGAGAAATCAACTCATCAGCTATCCATTTAAATGCTTGATATTGTCGCTTACAAGCTTTCAGAACCTAATAATTAACTTGATCATTATCGAGTATCATAACAAAGAAATTTGTGTTTGATTGTGGTTAGCACCAAACCATATAGATATATAAATAATAACTCCGCTTAATTCGTTTAATTGATAGAATATGAGTAGCAGGAATGCCAAGCTATAGCAGTATGACATTTGAAATGGTAGGAGCACAAAATCGGCAATTTAATTGACTCTTTAAAGCAGCAAGAGCACAAAATGGGCAATATAATTTCTCTCTTCACTATGAGATGCGATGAGGAATCAAGCTATATTTGCACATCAGTCAATGGAGAGAGCATTTTGTTTGAAGTGTATCTGATTTTGTTGACGGATGCTCTTGCTTCCATTATCATGGTTGGGAATTTTTGTGCTGAACTCGTGGCTGAAATTACTTTCTTTTCAATCCTAGATTAGTAGAAAATTCACTTTGCCTGGGGTCTTAATAGGAAGTTGGACGATTGAGCTTCATAGTTAATGTAAAACCTCTATTGTCAGTTGCCATCTGTTGCCTTATGTATGAGGAGGATTGGTCAATCTTTTCTGGCTTCCTGCAACACTTACTAAGAAGGTTCTAACTGAACCTAGACGCAGGCTCGAGTACCTAAGATATGAGTTGGGGCTTATATTTTATTTTTGTGACAATGTTACTTGGTTGTTGACACGGCAGCTCAATCCTAAACACATCAGTCGTCCTTTTTCACTTTCATCTTGTGGCATATATGACAATGCAGCTATATCTAAAAGGAACCAGTTGCAAGAATGGTATGTGAAAAGGGACTGTTATGGATCTTCTCCTATTGACAACCAATCGCATATTTTAGCTTGGTCTCCTCGGGCATTAAATGACAATTACTAAACAGAAAACAATGGAAAATACAGTGTTATTAGAAAAACCATCTGCCACAACAAGTATACCTGTAGGAAGTGGGAGGCAAAGGATAATGATAATCAATTGGAGATAGTTTCTGTCCTTGTGTCCTTACCTGTCACTACATTCTTGCCCCAGAGCTTAACAGTTGACCGCGTATGTTGAAAACTGAAGTAAATCCTGAAGATTAATAACGTTTTCGATGAGAATGCTTGAATGGAAACTTGCCGATGATGGTATCCCACGTCGTCGTGAGTGAGGAAAGGGAAAAGTGGAGATTCCGATAGAAGCAGAGTTGCATCACAGCATTTAGCCTCTTTGCACTTGGGGCTATGACGCAGCTAGTGAGCTATTGCTGGTTGAAAATTATTTCCAAACCCTCTGTTAAGGCCTGGGTAAGGTCTGGCTTTGGCCCAGGCCTTTGAGGAAGACTGGAAGAGTAACCTACGGGGTCAGACCCTACAATACCTAATGCACGGTTGGAAATTGCTTTTAACTACCATGCTCAAAAGTTCTTACTGAATATATATCGGCTGGAAAATTTGCTTATTGATGTAGTCAAAGTTAGTGATTAATGGTTTATAATTTCGTCTAGGAGTTCTCATAGAATTTTTTTATCGTAGACGTGGTAGAATCTGTTAATTTTAATTATTTATAAGTATATTTGAGCATGAAATTTTTAATAAGGATGTTCATGATGATGCTAATTAAAAATATAATGAAAGGCTTTAGATCAATTTAACATTTCTCAGTTCTATGTTCTCTTTATGCAATTTTTAAAAACATCAGGACAGGCATCTTTTTGGTTTGTGTGATACTAATTATGAATAATGCCATGCATTTTTAATTTGATATTAAATGATAAATGTACTTTTATTTGTCTTGTTGCGTGGAGTAAAGATTTAAAACTAAAATTTAATAATAAATTATATATGTTAAATATTTTACATTAATTATTTATTGATATAAAAAATTAATCTTTTCTTCAATTTCATACACCAATTTCTTTGTAGACTTCACTCATAATTTTTTTTAATTGCAAAATATAAAAATATTTAGGAGTAAAACCAATTTTTCGATGAAAATTCCTTAATACTTAATAAGTCAGTAAGATTTTGTGAAAGAAAATTAGAAAACACAAAAGAG
Source organism: Trichilia minutiflora (assembly GCA_035590515.1). Taxonomy (NCBI): domain Eukaryota; kingdom Viridiplantae; phylum Streptophyta; class Magnoliopsida; order Sapindales; family Meliaceae; genus Trichilia; species Trichilia minutiflora. Next base: position 10,145,737 of record JAVXUL010000019.1, read on the forward strand.
AGCTTAGAAAAAAAAATATAGAAAAAGTAATAGAATATTCATATCCCTTAAAAAATGAATTTTATTTCCCTTCATTTTGAAATTCTATTATATTTTAATTATTAGTATTCTTAACCGTTGACACATATTCTACTTTCATTAGCTCTCTTTAAAAATTTATTACTTGAATTGTGAGACATTATTATCATGAAAATAATACTTGATCACGTGTACAAGTGAATATTAGAGTCGAAATAGCTAATATTGCATAACCTTTAGCCTCGATGATAAATTAAAGATCTTACACAAACTTCTGAAGTGTATAACCAATCTTTGAAAAGACATAAAAGATCTTGGATCACATGTATAATAATATATCTTAGATACTTAACTTATATAAATAATTCGAGACGTTTCTTTAAAATTTATGATATGAGATATTGACGTAATTCAAAAAAATTTCTGTTCAAATATAATAGTAGAGAGTTTTGGAATCTTATTATATAATGGACTTAAAAAACTAATAACATCAAACGTTGGATCTAAGTATTTGGATTTGATTTTAATAGATTATCTAAATATTTTTAAATGTGAAATTATGATGTGATTTAATAATTTAAAGATTATGTAAGAATTTATGATAAAATTAGGGTGTCTCAAAACTTGTCTTTATCATCTTTATAAACAAATTTTTTCTAATGGAGTTGTTCCCCGGCTAATAATTCTTTTAAACCTAACTTAAAATCAAATTAAAACAACAAATTCTAACACAGTTGAAATGTACCTTTTACCTCCTACCTTTTACAAAGAGAACGATCTCTTTGTCGGAGGATCAGAAAAAATTGGGTTGGTTCTCCTGCAGGAATGATTAAATTTACACCCGTGAGAAATTTAAGCCTGCAATAACCGGGCTCAATTTTACCCAACTCTTGTCGTCTGGGCCTGCATATGAACCCGTCCGTAGGCCCACATTCTATAGAGCTACTTGCCTGCTACGTGTACCGCTGCATGTCCTAAGCATGGACGTACATAAGCCACAGGTTAGATACCTTCACCACGACACGAGCTAGACGAGCTAGAGATTACGACTGCCGGAAACCACAACGGGCAAAAAAAAAAAAAAAAAAAGGAAGAAGAAGAAAGAAATGGGTTCATATTCTTCAACAAAAGCAGTAGGTGCCATTCTTCACAGAATTTCAAACGGGGTTTCCTCAAAATGCTCCCCAAACTCATTTGCACTCTCAAAACATGGGTTGCTTAATACGGATCTGTTGTCGTCTGCTTCATCAATATCTTCAAGTACTTCGTGGATTTCGTTGTATGAAGTGAAATACTGTAATTATCAAGTGAGGACAATACGCACATTTTCACCTGTTTGTATGGGACGGCGTTCTTGCAAAATTGCTGGCAGAAAGGTATCTCTTTTACACCGTCTCTCTCTCTCTCTGAGTTAGTCATCAGTGAGTTTGTTTCTATTATATCATTGATATGATAAGGCGATTGTTCTGTACGTGGGGTTGTTGGTTTAGAGTTTTTTTTTTCTGTGTCTTTCGTTTGATTCTTGCTCAGCTGCATGGAGTAAATGTTAGTTATTGTTTGATTGTATATTTCTTTATTGACTATAATCGATAGTGGTTTAATTTTTATTCTATATTTACCCGTTAAATTGCTATTCTTGAACGTATGATTTATGAAGTTACTTGCAGTCTACCTGTTTGATAAAAAACCTGACTGAAATTTCTTGAGATATAATATATTTAAAATTTTCCTTCAATTCTTAACGTTGGCTTTTCTGAAATTCTCATGGTTTACGATGCATTGCGTTTGTATGATGCATGTTGCCATGTAGAGGATATTTTCTGGAAGAATATCATTGCTCGAGGCATGTTAAGTTGCTATTTTCATCTGTATTTTTGGCATAAGTGGAATATAGAAATTGGTGTTGGCAAGAATTTTGATGGAATAAGCATTGCTTTGATGCTTAACCTTGAAGGAATGTAGGCTGATTACTGGTTATTGTGGAGGAGTGATAGATAGTAGTTTCGTCATTGAGAAATTATAGATTAGTGAGGCGCTTTTCTCTCTTCTTTTAGATCAATTTATGAATATGCTTTAATGCAGGGGGCTCAAGATGCAAGGAAGGCAAAACTGTATTCGAGGATGGGAAAGGAAGTTGTATCTGCGTAAGTTAGTCTCCAAGTTGAAAATTAAAAGAGGTAATGGAACATTGCTGACCGATAAATTAGGAACTAAATTGATAGATTGCTGTCACTGTATTGGATGATGCAGTGTAAAGAAAGCTGGCCCAAATCCAATATCAAATACTCTTCTGGCTGCTATTCTCGAGAAAGCCAAGGAGCTGGATGTACCTAAGGACATTCTGGAGCGCAACATTAAGAGAGCTTCGGAGAAGGGCCAGGAGGCTTACATCGAGAAAATATACGAGGTGGGTTTCGAAACTATTGACTATTTTTATCGGGATGTTGCTGTAACAGTTGATCATCGAATTGTTTTCTTTGTGTGGACAGTCTCAATATTTTTCCTGCTTTTGATACGTAAGGAGGATTTTGTTGGTTCTTCAAGTAAAATGCTTTACAATTTTCAGGTTTATGGTTATGGTGGAGTTAGTATGGTAGTTGAGGTCCTTACAGATAAAATTAACCGCTCTGTAGCAGCCGTAAGAGAGGTAGTGAAGGACTATGGCGGGAAGATGGCGGATCCAGGATCTGTTTTGTTCAAGTTCAGACGTGCTCGAGTTGTAAATATAAAAGTTGGGGATGCTGACAAAGATCAGCTCCTTGCCGTTGCTTTGGAAGCTGGTGCTGAGGATGTTATTGAACCTCCAGTATATGAAGATGATACCGATGAAGATATGTCAGAAAGGTATTGCTCCATGACTACTTTGATGATAATAGTATACCGCCAATCTGTTTTCCTCAGGCTTCAGTCCCATCTTTTGCTTTTAATTATTGATGGAAAATTATGCTATATATGCTGCCAATAATTTTTGTGATCAATTGCAAAGTAATGATGGTGGAGGAGGGGTAATGGTTAGTGATGTAGTTAGATTCTTACGAAGGCTATACAGAGCATCAGGGTTTGCAAATTAAGTGTTAGGTTAGACAGTAATTCAAAATTGTAAAAATATTTCAGATTTATAATTCTAATCATATATATTTTGAAACTGATTATGGGTACAGATAATGAAAGTTCTATTGTAGATCAGGTATCAATACAAGGATAATTAGATGTTCTGTCCACAGATGATCACCTGAAGTATAGTAGAGACCAACTTGGGCCGTTTTATTGTGTACTGGTGTTGCGTATGATAGGTATTTTAGCATGCAATATAGATTTTATATTTATGTTTTTTCTCTGTGAAGCTCTGGGTGTCCATTGAAAGGATTTCTCAATTGTTGTAGCATAACTTGGGTGTATTGCATAAAATGAGGGTAACTGTGTAGAAATTAGTTCTATAGGTTCTTCACTTTAAATTTTGATTTGAAATTTGGCTCTTAATGAAAGAACTTTGCCCTATAATTACTCTGCTGGATTGACTTTAGAATGCTCTAACCATTCATTGTTTTTCCTGATAGCTATTATAAAGTTGTAAGTTCATCAGAGGACTACTCGGCTATAATATCAAAGCTGCGCGAAGAAGGAATAAATTTTGAGACTGATAATGGGTCTGAGTTACTTCCAATAACAACTATTGAGGTATATGTTGTCTACCATTGACCTGGTGATTTCTTTTCCGTTTATAATTTCAGCCATAATTTACATGTTTTTTCTATACATTTGAGGGATGCACATTGTATATGACATCAACGGCATTTGCTTAGTGTTGACTGATAATAAGAATTGTCATTATCTGTAGGCATAATGCTCAATGCTTTGGTAATAGGCTTTTTATAAATGTGATCATATACATGAATTTGCAGCTGTTTGCCTAATGGATGCTTAAAATATTGTTGTTTGAACTACAACATATTTCTGAACTGGTGTCATCTACTGGTTTTCAGGTAGATGATGAAGCTGTGGAGTTGAACAGGGAACTTATGTCCAAGTTACTTGAACTCGATGATGTTGATGCTGTTTATACTGACCAAAAGTGATTAAATTTGTATCTTCTGTCAGCATCTCAGCAATTGAATTAAAGTTTTGATGTTGCAGTCTTTATGTTTATTATTTACGGGGAATACGAGTCAGTGGAATTAAGGAACGATTGCCTAATGTTGTTAACATGAACAGGTCTTTTTTGATGGTGTGGGGAAATTGGAGGTGCGGTGTTTAATTCTTTTGAGGAAGAAAACTTTTCTACCTCGTACATATTCGTTGAATTAGGAAGTTAACTAGTGATAGCTGAAAAACCATTTTTGTAGTCTGATTGGCGTCAATAATAGTAATACAAGGCATATTCTTGATGCCGAAGAGAAAGTGTTCTAAGCCCCTTTACTCTGTAACCTTATTTTTGCACTTGGTTTCACATAACATGTGGAAGGAAACAAGAAGGGACACCTTGTTTATCTGTTGTTACATGAGCTCGATTAGTGGGCTTCTTCTTGGATCAATTGGATCCAGCAGATTTCTAACTTTCTCTTTAATCAGACGAATAATATCATACGGCCTTTTTAATCACGGATTTGGCTACAATATATCAATGTCTTGTCGCATTTATTATCTTTTTTTACTCTAAAATTTGAAATATTTTATGTTACACAGAAGTTAAGTCTCTAATGGGAAAAAATAAAATTTTAAAACTTCAAACTTTTAATTTTTAAAATTTGAAACATCTAATAGAAAAGTCTGATACGTCTTCGGTTTACTGGTGGCCACTGTAATGGGTGGTTACAAACCATTTTATATACAGTAAGAAGCACTGGACGTCATGTCGTACTGAGCGAGCTACATGTACTTACAATTATTTTAATTTTTAAAATTTTTAGCAATAACTTTTCAATTTATTATTATTATTATTATTATTATTGTTTATAAATCTAAAATTATAATAAAAGGGTTTTAAAAATTAGAATAGAAAATTTTAAAAGAGTAAAAAAATATTGAAGGATAATGCATACCCCTTTGAACATATTGACTAACAAGTCATTGATTTTTATGGTTACAACTATATGCATGTGTATAGTCGCAATATCCCAGCCATCGTATTTCTTGAAATTCAATTCAAGTGGAAGCTGTCACTTTTGGACGATAAGCTTTCACATTTATTTGAACAGTTGTAATTATAGCGCACAGATCGACAGCAATAAAATATGAAGTTGTTAGTCATGTGGAATACAAAGATAAGTTTAATGACTACAAGCTCGATTAGTATTATGTGAGCATGAAATGGTAGTTATGATAACTGTAATCAGTATAGTTTGTTACATTGGAACAGGATTTGGCCTTTCGTTTCAATAATTGGAAAATTATATATTTATGTATACTTGAAATCACTAACTAAAATTTAGCTACATATACAATTATCTAATTATACATAATAGAAAATGCCATCAATTCTTGTAGAGAGAAATGGAACACCGATCGACATAAGCTACATACATATACAATTGCTGGATTTTATTTCTTTGGAACCCAGCATCCATGTAAACCGTATGGCAAACCGTAAGGGAATTTAGCTCTAGCAATTTCTTCGAATGTGGATCCATCTAATAAAAGTGCATACCCATCTCCATTTTTTTCACTTATTATCGAGATTACCACACCTGTAACGTAACATGAAGGGAGGCAGCGTAAGAAATCATATTTCTAAACAATTTAGATTAGTGAAAAAAAAAATGGTACTGGTTAGTTCGACCTAAACAAAAAATAGAAGCATGGTCTGGACAAGTAAATCCATCTATCTATCTATCTACATAATTAAAGAATTATTGTGATTACAGGATGAAAAGAGCAAAAATAAAGAACACAAAACGCTCACCGTCATCTTCCTTTGTTGCTCCAGGGCGAGCCACGAAGAAAGGTTCCGATGGCACAGCACCCTCGTCGTGCCAATTCTTTGCCTTTTTTTCTACTAAATCAAGCTGCAATGAACATAAAATTGTTACATACTCATTATAAGATCATTCAGCTAACGCACTTATGTACGATCTACTATTTCCTAATTAATAGTGATGACCTTTTTACCTTGGTGAGGGTGTTTGGAAAATTACATGGGCGTTGGGCTCCACAAGCATAGACGTATCCGTATTTCTTTCCCATATATGCAGGATTAATGCTGCACATATCCATTCCTCGGCCATGTTCATCTGGGTGCAGTGCTGCCTCCAATTTGCCGTATGGACTTCCATCAAATGGTATTGTGAACCTTCCAACTCTGTTGAATTTATTTTTATCATTGCAGTTGTCTCAGTTTAATTGGTTCATATTCAAACAACTAGATCTCATAATTGTAAAGGCTCATACTGGGGTTTAATTTTACATGTAGTGATGTAGAGCTCTAAAAAGGATGAGTTCAAAGAAAAAGGGTTATACAGTCTCTCGTCTCCTTTTAATTTGGGATGATGTTTTTTCCAGGAAAAGATTACGTATAGGCTCTAGCTAGCTATAGGTTTATTGACCTAGTATCCATGATACGTCCATAACATGTTCATGCACAAATGCTAAATTAACGTGCTCTACGCCACTATTTTGAAGGGCATCGGCACTGGGAGGTATTTACTTTTTGTCGTTTTAGATAGAGGTATTATAAAATAAAATAAAACGTGCTTTTCATCTTTCATTTTAAAATTTCTAAACTATTTTGGACGGTGGGTTGGAATAATCGTCCGAATTTGAATCAGTACTATAGTCCACTAAGATATATACACATCTAATACCTAGCATCAGGTAGCACATCTTTGCCGTTGAAGGACCTGAGATTATTCAGTCTAAGCTTATCCAAAATAGTTGCGTCTCCATTGTGCTCGCAACAATCAGCAATGATCGCTGTCACCCTCCCATCTTCGTCTTTTTCTTCGTATGCATTGATGAAATGGAATGTAACGTACAATGGCACTTCCACACTTGCCACCTTCATTTAATGTTAAAATTCAACAAACAAAATCATATTAGCAGAACATTATCTAATAAAATCATCAACTAATATTACTAAATAATAATTTTAAAAGAAACAAAAACAAAAATAGTGGACTTACAAGCTTGCCACTAGCTTTGCACATTACGTGCACGAATGCTTTCGAGTCAGGGTGCCACTCAAATTTGTAAAATGGTGTGGGCTCAGCCCTCAGCAAATTCTGTGCACAATATCTCAAGGGCATCTCAGGAACAACAACGTAATGCTCAGTCACCGGAAATGAATGGACCCAACCTGGTGCCGGGCCGCCACGACAGTTGACTCGTCCAACAACCTTTCTTTCATTAGTGCCCGGCTCCATCCTCACCACCAAGTATCCCGGGTTCATCAAATCAGGCAAAAGCGTTAAAAACTCACTGTCTGTCACTATTGGATGGGCTGAATGTATCAAGCCGCCTAGTGTGTCACTGTATTCGAATCTTCCAATCGTATCCAAGGTGTTTGGATCGATTACTATCGACCCCTTCTGTGTCTCCGTAAGGCAAACAACACGTCCATCTCCGAGCTTAACGACACCGGTATTGGCGTTATCAGTCAAGGATGCACCTGAGAAGAGGTTAGCAAGGTCTCCAATATATGATAAGAAATTATCTGGTTTCGGAACCTCGGAGAATTCACGATAACATAACTTCTTGTTTTTCTTTGCAGCTTTATAGGCTTCGGATTCAATCTGACGGTGGCCGCCAATTAAATGACCATTCTCAAAGTGAAGTTTGACTATTGTCGCATACCCGTCAAAAAGGTGCCGGAACTTGTAGTCCTCTATGTGCCACAAACCAGGACCATTTCTTAGGTATGTGCCCCTCTACATGTAATTACAGCTGTTAATTAATTAATTGTCCTTTTAAAGTAAATCAAATGCGCTTTTTTTATTTATTTTTAATGGTAATATAATAAAACGTAAAATTATTTACTGTTTAAAGTCTTAGTTACATTAATCCACGTTGCAGAATAGATTTGGAATGAGACACGCATACATAAGTCACCCAAGATCGGATTTTTAAATTGGAATACTAAGAAAAAAATAATAGGGTATGAAGTTAGTGTAGAATTTCGAAGCGGGTATCATTAAATTTTTGTTATATGAACGTATAAGATACCCGTATAAAACAGTGAAACCAAGGAATATACATGCTATAATATTCTATTTCTAATAGACACTCTGAAATTCGTAAGATTAGTAAGTACTAGTTAACATCAATCCCTCCCATTAAAGACAGACAATACTTAAAAAGTTGTCATGGGAGAAAGTTACGAAGGAAGAGAGAAAAACTGTTGCTTCTCTTTATTTTAATATTGTATATGTAGGAAGCTCATTAAAAGGACATAACTTTTTTCCACGTATGAACTAGTCGACTGTCATGCTTTCAAAAGAGAGATTATTATAAACCAGCCACAAAGCCAAAGACCAGAACCTATCAAACCATTCATTCATCTTCAAGCGAACTGGAAAATGAATTGAAAGGGGAAACTATACAATGAATCTTCGGAGGTAGTTTACGTTCTGAATAGCGTATAATTGATTATGGTAAGTCATTTTTGAGTATTAAATGAACACCAAATCTCTATAAGGAAATATGTACTCTGTGAAATCATTCAAGAGGATCCATACGTCCAAAATTGCAAATAGATTTGAAAGTCACGTACCAGCCATAATGGTATTTCTCCTTCAACAACAAGCTCTCCTTCCCATCGGTCTTGTCGAACACTTGTCCATGCAACGTGATTTCTTTCAGAAGGACATTTTTCTTTTGCCGGCAACGGAATCATCACTGGCATTTGTTGGCTTGCAACATTTGTGACGGTTAAGTTTCGCTCATCATGTTTCCGAGAAAAGTTTCCCTTCCCTAAGGAACATCCGATAACTTTTCTAGGGTTATACTTATCTGAAACTGCAGTCCCAGTCGACTGCGATAGGCTGTGGCTAATGGAGGAAAATGTTAAGGAAGCCATGAAAGAGTTATAGGAAGTGTAAGATGTAGGAAAGGAGAATTGTAATGTTGTAGAGAAGCAAGTTTTTTGAAGTATAGAAGTGTAAATGGCGTATATTTATATAGGAAGGAATGAAGACAAAGCTGAAAACTGGAATAATTTGTTGGAATCTCGATCAATGATATTCCTTTACACTATAAGAGAATACTGCTCACTCCATTTTTTTGTTTTTTTTTAATCTTTTCTCTTCTTTCCAATTTGGCATAAAAACAATTAATCTGACCTCGATACTCTCCTGTGCACCAACAAAGATGCTCCTGCCGCATTTAAATAATTAAGATTCTCTCTTTGTTTAAATTTATTATTTAATACTACTACTAAAATATTGATTCTTTATACAAATTAAAATTTTATAAGAATATTGTTATGAAATAATTCATATAAATTATTATAATAAATTGATAGATATAAAATTTTGTGTACAAACTAATTGAAATAGTTATATTGTTCTACTCCTGCAAATTTAAAATATAATCAATGTGACAGTAATATAACTCTATCATATTAGTTTATATATACAATTGAGTTCATATTAAAATTTGTATACTTAATGCTACTCTATTATTTCTTATTATTATTAATTGTATTGATTTTATTTTTTATTTATCTAATATTATCATACTAATTAATTTGCATCTCATAATTTGCATCAAGTATTTATATTAATTTATAGCATTACTGATTTTTTTTAAAAAGTTATCTATATATAATTCACGAATACTCTTTTTATACAAACTAATGTTGTGTCATAGCAATATGTTTTTTTTTTTTAAGAGTAAAAGAAATAAATTATATAATATTACTATATATAAAATTTATATAAGAATTTGTATCATTATCATTATTATTAAATTTCATTTTTAATTATATTTTAATTTATTAACTATTAATAAAAATATGAATAAAATTTTCTCTTAAATTAAACTTAACTAATCTTTAAAGGATTTTTTGATATGTATACATTTTAATTTATGAACGCACCATTGAAATTTATTTTATATTATACATTTTAATTTATTAATTTCTAATCAGGGGCGGAACCAGCTTACTAACGAGGGGGGCCATAGGCCCCCCCCCCCCAAAAAAAAAAAAAATTTTAAATTTTCTAAAATTTTATATTAATAAAAAAAAATTATTTAAGTCCTCTTCTAAAATAAATAAAATTCTATTTTGACCCCGCTAATTTAAATTTATGATTTCACTACTGTTTCTAAACAACTAAAATTTAGATAAAAAAGAAATTACATTCCAGCGTGAACAAAGCACCTGGTCCACCATGAATTAATGAATTTTGCAATTGTAAAATAATCCCTTTATGAAGCACTTCGATCTTTTCGATGTAGGTAAGTAATCTTCATTAACTCCTTACAGTGGCTTCTAGATCAAAATGACAAATTGTGGATTGGAAGACGAATGAATATTCTGTACGGTTGACTATATATATATATATATTAGTTTCAAGTTGCTTGTGCATGTTATGGCTTCATATAAAAGCAATTTACATATCGTTCATTTCCCAAGCAAATGGATGGAGGATTAACAAAATCTCTCACGATAAATTTTTACTTAGTTGTTAGAAGTTTAGCTTAGAAAATAGGATTTGAATGGATTAAAATCAACATATAAGTTATAAAAGAAAAACTCATATTCTTCTATTTAACAGTAACTCGAGTGTTATTTACTTTTTTTTTTTTAATTACAAGAAATAAATAAAATCTTTCTTTAATATGATGTGTAGACTTCAATGTCATACTTATTGTACGACTATAAGAAGCTTTACTGGTTCACCCTACTAGTACTGAATCATCTTCAAACCTTATTCTTTCTGAGTGATTTACTATAATTTAATTTTTTAAAAATTATTGGAGGGTTGGACATATTATACATTTGTAGGTTCGCTTATTGAAATTTTGTCAGATATATACATAATTAAGAAAGTGGTAGATGAGATAGTCATATTCATACCACATCATTCATGTTTTTATTTAATAAAATTTTATCACATATATTTAATTAATTTAAAATCAATCAATTATAAAAAACTTATAAATAGAAATTTTAATGTCTAATGATTTTTTTTTTGAAATCTGTAAAAAAATTCGATTCGACGATACTCAAATTCGAAACCAGGTCAGTGTTGTTGTAGCTCAATTTAAAATGCAGTCAGCAATCCAATGTTTGGATCGAGTTTAAATAAAACTCACAAATTATCTCAGATTCTTACAAAAGATACACCTCGAACTCAAATATAAGACTTAGAGAACAAATCCAAAGCTCTTGTGTTCACACCTTTTAAAAGATTTCAAATGTGTATGAATTTCTTAAGTGATTCTATTAAGACTCTTTTAATAAATTTTTTTTATATATTTAATTTAAAATAAATTAATTACAATAAAAAATTATAATAAACATAAAAAGGACATTACAATTTTTACATCAAAATTGTTCTCGATTCCTGGCTAGCTAAGTCTTTACCTGTATCTTGTTTAATAACAAAATTGCTAAGAATAAAAAATTTCCGTAAAATGGGTGATAAGTGAGAAACGATTGACAACAACTAAAAAAAGAAAATTGCAATAATTATGCATGATTGCTTTGTCTAGATTAATTAAATTGATTAGTCGACAGCAGCTAGGTAGTGTGGGCAGCCATTACCATTCCATGGAAGAAGAAATACATAGCTAGAGTAGGTCAAGTACCTATAATTGGAATCAGTGAGAATTTGGGAAACAAAAAGTTTTATTAAAATAAACAACTGAAAAGATTGGAAGAGTCAGCTGCTAGACTAGCAAGGGAGTCGAGAGTAACCCAGGTGTAAAATCTGTCCGTTCGTCCAAAATGGGGGCTTATTTACATTCCAAATCAAATTATGATGATTTCTGAAAAGTCTGCTACCATTTTTCATGATTTTCTCATCATCCGTTCATTTCGATCGCCCCTGGTTTCTTAGTCCATACTTCTTTAGGAAAGTGGAAACATCCAATTGTCATTTTATTATATCTTACTATAAATATAGGACATTTCAGGGTCCATGTGTTCGCCACCTAATTCTCTCTTCTATTTAGTCTTCTTCGATATCATAATTTCTTCACCTGATCATACTGTAAGGCTGATTTTATTTTGTCAATGCTTCAGTACAAAAAGGGAAGGGAAACTAAGATAAAACATTTGTACAGATCGAGGGACAGTGAATCCCAGACAAAACCTCCTAATTTTCGCGTGTTGGGTAATGAATATATCAACTCATCGTAACATCAATTGACAAAGATTGATATCTCTTCAAATTACGGTTATGATTTTTTTTTTTTAATTCTGTCAAAACATAATATACCTTGCATATGCTTTTCTTATCATTCGTGTATATACAAAATGTAGTGTGTCTACGTAATTAATTGAACTACCTTGTCTTTCCAATTTGTAGTAATGGAGGCAGGAGATACGTCACATTCATACAAATTATATATTAGCAGGGTGGTATGACTTTGAAAGTAGAGAGTGATGAGTATTAATTTTGACAAAATTAAGAGGATGTTGCTCTCTAATTTATCTTCAAATTGCTTTCTTGTACAAAAAGAGAATAGCAAAGATATACGTCATGTGATGAAACCCCCCAATTTTGGCAGTGAAATTTATAATACAAAATTGCCAATGACCCACTTGCCCTCAAGTGCTTTCCATCAGAGTTCTCTTCTGGTTTGCTATTGGAGGATGATTTCTCTGTTGTATGGAGAAATCAAAACCCTTTTGATGACTGATGGACCTTTCAATTAATGGCTTGGTTGATTCCCACAATCATAAGTTGCCATAATTGCTTGAGAGTGGCAGACAAAATTACGATCTCCCCACAATCAACAACAGCTTAATTAGTGGAGGGTCCGAAAATCATGATTGTAATATGTGGGCTGTTGCTGATGCAAAGTTACTTGTCTTCTTTTCATTATGTTGAATGAGTTGTTAGAGAAGGGCATCATTTGTTTATATCAAACGGGCAACGTGAGTGCCTATCGAATTAATAATTGTTTCGAGGTGATTAATTATATATAGTTGAGATTTGTAGTGTTGTTCCAAGGCTAGCTAATTTCATTTGGTCAAATAAAGCGAGTGATTCCTTCACAAGAACTATGAGCCAGTGAAGGTGAATCGAAATTATCAAAAAAATTCAAAGCATCTAATGACTTTGACGAATTTTGGAAGTGGTGTATGCCCTTTCAAAACTCTTAAGAATAGTCATGATTGATGCTGGCGTTTCACCGATTTTTGGATGCTTTCTACCGTCTTCTAGTTGATAATTTAATGATGTGAATGTGATAATGATAGGTAATTGAATCTTACGAAAATTTGCTTGCCCATTTCTCATCAACTTGTTCATATTTGCTTATGGGAGTTTCTTTAGTTACCATTTCTATTTCCAAAATTAAGTAAAAGTCAATAATATTAAGAATATTTATAAATTATTAACATTTCACCAATCAACGCAAATTCCATCTCACCGCGCCCCATTCTTCTCCACTCAATATACCATTATAAATTAAGAAAATTTTTGGCTAAAATTAGTGTGAAGTTGAATTAATCTCTTGACCTGCTGTTGTTACAAGCAAAAACTAAATTAATTAAATTAGTTTTTCTGGATTTATCTTGATTTAATAGTACTTCTCATGTAATTTTCGTCATTTTCTGTTTGTTGTTTGAAAAAAACTAAATAAAATTATCTTTTTCAAATGACAACTTTTGGCAAGTATACAAAAGCTCTGCGTGCTTGCTCAGGAATCCTTACAAAACCGCCACCACATAACCCTATTGAGTGACATTTGATGGAGCCTTTAATTTCCATGGAACGCAGACAAAATTGTGCTTTTGGTTGTAACGAAATTGGTTTGTCTGCTTGGAATGGACAATAGGCGGATTCAATTGCAACAATTCTAGTTAATTAAATAGGGTTTGATATATAATTTTAATTATTATCTCAATTTTGTTTTCCTCGATGACTTAGCATGAACTTATTTGCAAGCTTTTGTAATTTATGGTGATATTAACTTCAAATATATCCTTTGTATAAATCTGACATGGAACCACATCAATCTTTGACCTTAACGGAGTGTTGATAGAACAACAACTATAAATAATTCCTTCGGTTTACAGAAATTATTTGATAATTTATTATTGTTTATTCCATAAAATCGTCAATTTTACATAACAATTTCATCGATTAGACTCGTTTTTATGTAAACGAAAATGGCTCGCTCCAAGAAGACTTGGCAGTTAACATAGGTTTATGGTTTTTCAAAATTCTAAATTGGGGCCCTTTTTCAAAAGGTTGCGAGTCCATTGATTATGAAGAAAAAGGCCCAATGTACAAAATTGATACTAAAAAGCAAACCCTTTTTTGCTAATTATAGTCGTCGCTGACTGGGACAATTGCTTCATACTTATATGTGGATAAGATTAGAGGGTTAGCGAGTAAATAATCCGTTAGGGCGTAAGAGTTCATCTCTTTCAAAATTGATTTCATTTTTGTCATATTTTATGAGTTTTTTACCCTATATGAAACTGTGCAATATTTGAAATTAATACAGATTTTGTTGTACAGCGTGACCCCCCACCTTTCACGTGCCAACTCTATACTGCACATTTGTTATTGTAATAAATAATATTTTACAAAATAAGCATATAAAAGTTGATTTAAGTATTATTATTTTTCATTAATTAAAAAAAATATTGTTTCATGCCGACAACCATCAATCACCATCCATCTCAAAAACCAAGAGTCAACATCGATTCATTCGATTCAATGAGTTTGATTCGTAATTTTTTCCATTTTTGTAATTGTTGAATACAACTTTCATAAAAATGTCATTGAAGAAGAAGATATGCAATGTCATTCCCACAAATACTTTAAAAACAAGGTTCATTACTGAAAGTGAATTATAAAAATAACCCTCGTGAAAATATTACAATATATATAGACCGATCAATTAATTGTTTGGAACCCAGCATCCATGGAAGCCATATGGTAGACCATAGGGGAACCTGGCTCTAGCAATTTCGTCAAATGTTAATCCATCCAACAACACTGCATATCCATTTCCATTTCCTTCACTGATCATCGATATTACCACGCCTGCAAGTACAACAACAAGATTTTAAATTATAAATATTTCAGTCGATTAATTACATCTGTAGAAACCAAACATGCCATCATCTTCTTCTGTCGCTCCCGGTCGACCAATAAAGAGAGGCTCCGACGGCACAATCTCCTCGTGCCAATTCTTGGCCTTTTTCTTCACGAAATCAAGCTACCAATAATTAATTAATATAAGTGATCGCAATCATTACTAACACATTAATTAATGGGGAGATTGACATTTTCCCCTAATGTTTGCTGAAAAATCAACTACCCCCTCTCATTAACTTTCAAACAAAACCCCCCCTAATATTTTTAAAAATAATAAATACCCCCTTAATTAAAAATAAAATTATATATTTTTATCACATAAGTCCCTGACTTTTATC
>JAVXUL010000019.1:10161410-10172711 GCA_035590515.1 Trichilia minutiflora
TATAGTGTTTTTATTTTTTTATTAATTTTTTAAAATTTTTTAAAAATTATAATTATTTATTATTTATTTATTTAATTTCTTAATTAATTTATTTAATATAAACGGACTGGCCCGTTTAATTCGGTAGTCCGATAAATTAAATTAGAATTAAAAATATCAATCCGTTTATTAAATAGATCAACTCAATCTGACCTATTTAAATACTTAATCTAAAATAATTCAGATCGATTAAATCCGACCGGATCCATTTGATAGCTCCAACAAGATCGTAGCGTCCGCGAGACCAGTCCCTGCAGGATTTTTTTTTTAGTTTCCCGGACTTTTGTCTAAAAAATCATTATTAAACTCCTGTAAATTATTAATTAGCTCCCGCAGATTTTATTATTAATGAGTAAGCTCCTTATCATTTTTTTTTCTGCTTGTGTTACTGGGGTATAAGTATAACCAGCATAGTTCCTTGACTCCCCTCCGATTGTGTGTCGTCTCGGTATGCATTCACTTTGGTGGCTAGTCGCCACCCTATGCAGGGACCAGTTACGTTACGTTGTGCTATAAGCAAATCATCACAAGTTCGAAGATGACATACGTGGCCACTTCATGTAAGGACTCTAATTAAGTAAACTGTAGCTATTTCGACACTGAGTCACCAACATTTAATGAAGAAAACTGTGACATCATGATAGCTGTTACTCAGAGTTACGAACGGTATTCCTAATAGAAGGTAAGATATTCTCAAAAGTCAAAATAATAACACAAGTGACAAACTAATGTATTAATTTACGAAATATATTAAAATACGTCAATAGACAAACAGTACCTGAAAAGATAGGTTGAGGTCTTTATCTCTTCTCACACTTGCAAATAGTGAAGGATCGTTTTCCTCTTGTGTTGAACTGTTAAGTTGCTATAAGTTTTTGGAAAACTTCTTTGTCTAAACTTTTACAACAATTTTGATCATTTTCCGGGTTATCATTATTGACCGACCTTAGTGCCTTTGACCTTTGTTTGCACTAGTTATGACCTTAGTAAAAATTAAGATGCACATAGAGAAAAATTTTGACCAAGAATTTCTACCTTTTTCTCAGAATCTTCTTCCTGTTTGGTTAATTTCTATAACTCATTCCTAACTTTTTTTTTAATTATCCCGTTATTTCCATTCATTAACTGAGATTTTAAATAATTTTCTATAAATACTCTTAATTTTGTATTTAAAAAAAAATATATGCACATGTTTCTTACTCTTCTTCACGCGTCGTGTTTCTGCTGCTTCTATTAAAACCAATACTCACATCGTACTCTAAAATTTTTTGATCAATTTTTAGATTTTTAAACCAAACTTATACTCCAAATCTTATTTCTACGACACCAAATTCAGGAGAACTAAAATGTATTTCTTTTCATGGATCAACTCAATCCAAATCTCAAGGAATCGATTATCCAATTTTCCCTTAAATCCCAGCAAGAACCAAAATCCTACGCAGTATGAGCTTCTCCCAACCCCTTTTTTAAATTTATTTTTATTAATTTTTTTATATTTGACATATGAATAAAAAATAAATTCATTTAAACTATTATCTCAACTAACGGATAGAAATAACGAAATAATTTTCAAATATTAAAAATGAATGAGAAAATTGACCACATTAGAAGTTAATTTTATTGCAGTTTTTGTACTATTAACCAGTCTGACTTGACGGGAATTTACTAATACTTGCCTATTTAATCCCCTATTTCCGAGGGCAAATTTTTTTACAACAATGGATAAAAAGGATCTCGAGATTAGGGAGGCTCGTACACTTTCAAAAAATTTATTTTTCACATGAAGGGCGGGTTATACTTATTTTGGGTAATAGTTGATGAAGAATTTCTCCATATGGTAATGCCAAATTAAGCTTTGAATAATCCTGAATTATATACTAAGAATTGGCTCTCTCAAAATATACATATATAAGCTAACGAATTAATCTGCACGTGAGATGACCAAGAGGCAAAGGTTACATGAATTGTTCCAATCTTCGGGTCCCTTATTTAGAAAGGATGTAAAAAATGGTCGTAAAGCCATTCATCATTGCTGACATTTTTAAAAGTTGTAAATTATTATTTCAATTCCTAAAACAACTTTTGATTTTTTTGCTCTTCCACTTACAATAGTAATTAGTAAAAAATTTTCCTAGATGTACAGCCTATCAATATAGTTAAAGTTTTGGACTAGACACAGGCATTAAATTATGGTTCAAAAAATACGTGAAAATATCAGAGAAGCTTTCAAATTATTGAAGTTACTGTTGCTGTAGTTCCTTTACCAAGAAAATTTATTTATCGGTGCTTTTATCACGTTAATGCTATACCATGACAATTAATTGAAAGGGAATAGGCGTGGATTTTATGGGGTTGATTGTACTTTATAACACAGGTGGTAATGCTATGCTATCCAACCCTATGAAATTATAAATAACAGTAGAAATTAATATAAATTTATTGTATAAAATATTATATAATAGGATAGTATTAATTTTAAATTATAATTAAAATTTTGAATTATATAATATATTAATTTATATCTTTTAATTTTATATAAAGAATTCATACTACTAAAATTATTAACCTATATAAATTTTTAGAATCAACGGCAAAACCAATACATATTCATAATATATGATATATAAATACCCATATAAATAGATGCTTTGTTTATAACGAATTAGGGTTTTCTACTAAATGACCCCTATGCGACAACAATAAGCAAGGATATATCGAAATACTTTCTATTCTTTACACATTAAAGAAAAAACTCGAAGAGTGTTAAGACACCAGCATATCTAACAAGGACGTACACAAGAAACAATTCCTGACACAACCCAATTGGATCTTTATCAATTGTAATTTAATATCAAATTCCCTTTTATCATCATTAGGGAATCGATGGACCTTTCAACGACACAATTATTTTCGGAAGAGATTAAAGGACAGAGTCAATATATGCACATGCCTAATCAATAAAAAAATTTCAACTGATTTTATGAAACAAGGTAATTTTATTTATACTTTTTAACGTCCGGTAAAAAATTAAAATTTCTAATATTTGACAATAAAGTTATTAAAATTAATATTTTTAAATTTTAGATGAATAAGATTTAATATTAAAAAATATATAATTTAAATAGGTGTGGTAAATTTGGGTTAAATGAATATCAGAAATAATATTATTTAAATTAAATTAATATTTTTTATAATAATAAATTATATTATGAGTGTTTTTATGATAAAAAATTTTTATTAGAAAATAAATATTTAGAATAAATTTTAAAGTGTAAATTACTCATAAATTAATTAAGATGGACGAGTTTGGTAATTAAAGATTAAATTGAAGAAAAATATAAACTTGCTGATCAATTATTTGTATCATGCGTCAAAATTAGAGTAGAAAAGAAAAATATAAATACATTTAACTTTTACACAATAGGAACAAAAATCCAAACAGAAGTGACCGAAGCCCAATTGTTCATCAGTTTCTCTATGGCAACATTAGATACAGAGGTAAAAAATGTAGATTGCGATAGATCCTGTAATCCAAATGGGGAAAATAGTCAATATGACAGCTCACTATGTTTTTCATCATCTGGCATATTCCAAAAGAAATCTCTGTGCATTCAAAACCAGAAAGATAATTCAGAGGCTTTAGCAAATTCTCTCTCTCTCTCTCTCTTTTCCTACAAATTACAAATGATCAATGGAGAGTACATTAGGTCAAGCATCGTTTTTATCATATTTTCTTATTTTTTGGTTGTCTTAGTACCATCACACGGACAGAATTTTCATCGGATTGGTGTAAAACTTTGAAGAAGTTATTGCTTGGAGAAGAGGGAGGTTTTAATGAGCTCACACCGAACACAGTGGAGGAATTTATTACTTGTTCCTCTCAATCTCCATCCTAACAATGTACAGTTAGATCCTTCATTGAAGAGGTTACATTACATCAAACTGAAAGGAAAGAAGGAAAGAAAGAAATGAAGAGAGGAGTTAATTTCAAACATGGGAAGAGAGTTGTTCCAGCCCTTCCAAAAAAAAACAAGAGGGCTAGGTGATTAAACTTGCAAAAAGAAAGAGAAACAAAAGAAAATTATTACAGGCACACACACATTCACAGTTCACCTTTACATTTACAGACACAAAAGCAAAGCATTAAGAATCCCACAACAAACCTTCTCCAAAGCTATTTTGAATGAAAGCAGTACTGTTCTCTGCCAGTGATCCGAACTCATCATAAACATAGCCGCTACACTCCTCAGCACTTTGCAACCAGGGCGGTGTGTACATCCAACCATCAACCGGGTCAACAAACACAAACTCATTCCTCAAGTCGGCTGAGTTATAATCATAACTCGTTCCCAAGCTTGGCAACTCAACGATCTCACTCAACTCATCGGACCCAGTTGACAAATCCATAGCTGAAACTAGGGATGACAGAGAAGAGGAAGAAGATGAGGATGAGGTGAACTGAAATTTGTCCATTTGAGCCGCTTTAGCAGCTGCAGCTTGGACGTCGCGTGGGGCGAGTGACACAGGTCGAGGCAGTGAGTCAGCGAGCTCAGGGAAGTTGAGAATGGCTGGGTTTCCTTTGATGCTCAACGCAGCCACATCATGTGCACGTGCTGCCATTTCAGGGGTAGGGAAGGTACCCAGCCAAATACGAGATTTCTTTCGTGGCTCTCGGATTTCGGAGACCCATTTGCCCCAGTTTCTCATGCGAACTCCATGATAAACTGGGTGCTTGCTTGAGCATCTGATTCTTTTGATCTTTTTCGAGTCTTGGTTTTGGTTTTCTTGAGCGTTTTTGGTGTTCTTGTTGGTGTTGGTTTTTGCGTTTGAAAGTGAATTTTGTGAAGAGGGTGAACATGGTGACGAGTTTGAGCTACTTTCAGCTTCCGATGAGTTTTGCGGTTCACTCATTTGTTATTTCTGGTTATTCAGTTGATGATACTGATAGATAATCAATTCTGCTAGTATCAATTTTAAATTGGTATTTTGCTTTCAAGGAGTGATTGAAGTAAATGAGGACAATATGGGGCTAAGTGGAAGTTGTTGTCCGAAAGCAAAATAGAGAAATTTTGATGAAAAGAGATTGAAGTAGGGAATGGAAAGCTCAATTGAATTGGAGGTCAAGGTGAGGCGGTTGTTTGGAAGCAAAATAGAGAAAGAGATTGCTGATGAAAACTAGTACCTATAGTTTTCTGTGTCTGTAAAAGAGATTCTAGTGCTATATACATTTAATGAAAATAGGTAATGCTATATGATGATGAATACAACGAGAAGAAAGCAATGAGGTAGTAGAGAAAAGAAAGGGAGCTGGATGAATTGAAGAGGGAGGGGGTGGGGGTGGCATGGCATGCAGCAGCTACCTTTGAGAGCTAAGGCTATATATTCTTCATCAAGCAAGCAGGGACTTTTAAAGTTTTTTTCTTCCTATCATTTCCCAATGAATCATACAACACTTATAAAGCATTGAGATAAAAGATAGAAGGACCCACAGAAGAAATGGGTCACCCTGCTGGACAGTCGACCCTCTGGTACAATGGGGACCCCTTTCTCTAGTACCACGCAACCTCCATTAATATATTTCATTTTACCAGTTTCACCATGGGCACTATTCATTTATCCCCTTATCTCTTTCTTTTCTTACCAATTATCACCACCAAAACCATACATATCTCACCATTTGGCTACTCTTCTATTATTTGTTTTATGCCTATATCTCCATCACAAGTTTTCGCAATATCGGTAGGTAGGCAATAGAATTATTTTAATTCATATGTAACACACACACACTTACTTTTATATAGCAGGAGGTAGCAACCTAGAGTTTACAGTGATCCCCAGGCCCTAAAATATGGATCCTGCATTATATTCTTTTGGTAGATATTTTGAGGCAGAAAAATTGGGTTTTGCAATGTCAACTTGGTTAAAACTAGAGGCCCGTGTTGATTTTGTCCCTGTTCGGAACCACCTTAAGAAGTGCCAAAGAGATTTCATCTATGGGTCCGATCAGCAGGATAATTCAAGAAGATATATATATATATATATGTATGTGTTTGTATATACATATTCATTCACTATAGAATGACTCATGCCAGTAACCTCCACTCCCCTTTCTTGTGCAAGTCAACCGCAGCAGTGTTCATTTATTTGTTGAAATTTTATACCGGAGTCATATAACATTTTGGTTTCTCCCCTCATTAAATGAACAATATACCCGAAAGATATAATCCAATTCCCATCTTATTTCCGCAGCTCTCATTAATTACTTCAAAAGACTGAAATTAACCAATTGTAAACGAAGAGAGATGGCTCTTAAATGGATAGGGTCCCTTTGGTAGCAGTTGCAACAATTGATCTCATTCACAAAAAATGACCCACACCTCACCTGGGTCCCAACCATATTACAACAGTGTCGAATCCACGGCAAAATGGTGGCTCAAAACGTGGCGGTTCTTAATTTTTAATTAATGGGACAAACCCCACATGTCAAAAACGACTAGATTTCCGCAAGATCAAGGGCCGTTGCTCTTGGAGACTAGCCCTTCCTTGCCCATAACAGCATCTGTATAATTTATATGGACCTTTATGATTGTAAATTTGATCTAAGTAGAAAATTCGTCCTCTCTAATTTTGACTGCCTGGACTGTTCTAAGTCATAGATAGAACCTATATCTATCCATCTATCTATTTATATATGCATTGGCTGTCTTATTATCTTTATCTGAAAACAATTTAATCGTACTGGAACATGTTTTCTGCTTGCTACCATAGAAATTTATGCAATCGTAGTTAGTGAAAATGGATTCAATAGATAGAAAATATAGAAAATATATACCATTCTTGATCAAGAACTATTGATAACTAACAAACGCGAACTGAATCAAATCATATCTATAATAATAAATGATGTAATAATCCATTCCAAGAAGTCAGAAATACCACACGGGATGTAGTACTTGCAGAAAAGTTAAGGTAGTACTTCTACAAGTGAGCTGTTATTGGTTTTTCCGAGCTGAGCATTGCTAAAATTATTAATCCGTATGCATGAATGAATTGGTGATAAGACTTGGTTTTGAATTTATATCACTCATTTGAATTAAGGAAAAAAAAATTGATTGTATGTCATGACAGAGGGATCAGTTGAAATATTATAGTGTTGGGTTTCCAGACATGGTGAAATTAAATGCAAATTTTAACGAAATGGTTCGTTCAATCCCTTTTAAGTTAGGTGTCTTAAAAGCACATCCGGAAATGTTTTTCATGTGAATTGTTTTCAATTGACAATACCTTTTGACAATGCAGGCTCTCAGTCATTATTGAAGAATCCAAATATACATAGATTTACCATATATACTTAGGAATAAGAAAATGCTTTCCAACATTATTCAGAAACATATCTTCAAAACGTATAGAATGCCTCTTCAAGAAGCACTATCCAAACTTTTCTTGTAATATATCCTAAACAAGCTCTTACAGACTAAATAAATGATGGGTTTGTAATTATATGCATGTTGCTAGTAATCCTAATTGAAATAACATAATCCAACAGTTAATCTTCTGAAAGAACAAATTCAGTCCACTATTTAGAAGTGATAGGCAAATTCATATCGACTCATCTAAAGTTTTAAATTCTTTGAGAAACGAACCATCCCCGGTCGCCAAATATTAATATCAATAGAGCAGAAAAAAGAGAAGTAGCGAGAAACTAAAAATCCTGCATGTGCTATTTGTTAATCTTGTTTAGATGTTAATTAATTTTATGTAAATATTTATTATAAAAAAAGAATTGAGTTCCTTTAAAATGAAATGAAAGCTAGCTTCTTTTAAAAAAAAACAAAAAAAACGAAAGCTAGTTATATGGTATAAGAAGCCTAGCGACGGCAAGAAAACGATTCAATACCTGCGGCGTAATAGGGATAGGGCATATGGCCGGTGGTCTGATCTCCCAAACATGTGTGTTCCCTACAAAATTATGTACGAAATAAATTGCAAATAAAATCAGCACCTAACGTCTACTCATTCCATTTAATTATTTTGACAACTAGGGTTACACTACATTCAAGCTGTTGCTGCTTTATGCATGCATTGTTTTGTTAATAATTCGTTTATTATTTTGATTTCCAGAAAATGCAATTGCCGTATTTGTTTTGTTTTTCCTACGGATCTTTATTCAACAGATATGCCTACGTATAATCCCGAGACAAAAGAGATGTAAATGCTGACGTTCCTAAAACTGGAAATCCTGTGGAACCAACGAGTGCACCATCACCATGCATGATTAACATGATTAATACATTGTTGATGTGCAAAATCTTTAATAATTTTTGTACATTAAATAATATATCTTATAATAATAGTAATATGGTAATTAAAGATTAATGATGTGATGATGGAAGGTTTTTTTGTGCTTGAATTCAGATTTTAATAAAACTAGCTACATACTATTTCTGTTGGATCAAGTCAAAACGTAATTTTTTTTATAGAAGATGATAGTTTTTATATGTGGTCAGGTGACTAACTCTAAAAATTTTGAGATCATCTATCATTAATGTATGGTCACGTTAACAATATAATTGATCATAATTTATTTCCAACATAAGTCCCCTAATTTTTAATAAAAATTTATTTTTAATGAAAATTATAGTTTATATATGTTTTTCATGAGGAACATGAGTTTCATATGGAGTGTATGAGACCCGATATTGAGCAAGGGAGCTTTATATGAGACAAAATATTCGACATTGAGTAAAAAAGCTCTATATCATCGAACAAATTAGCTTAGTATAATAAAATCATATTTCTAACTTTGTAAATTGATATTTTTAGTTTCGCAACTAAAGTTGACGTAATTTCATCTGAAAAATATAAGTAGCTTTGTATAAAGTGAATATTATCAAGTGAATAAACTCGACATCATCGAACGAATGAACTTCGCATCATTGAGTGAATAAGCTCGACATCGAGTGAATGACCTCAGTATCATCAAGCGATTGAACTCAACATCGAGTGAATAAACTCGATATCATTGAACAAAATGAGCTTAGTATCATCGAGTGAGTGAACTTGAAAATATCGAGCAAATAAACTCGACATCATCAAACGAATGAGCTCAGCATTGAGTGAATAAATTCAATATCATTGAGCGAATGAACTCAATATCATCCAACAAATACACTTACTATCGAGTGAATAAATTTGATATCATTGAGTGAATAAGCTCGATATTAATTTACAGCAGAAAGATAATTAGAAACATGGTCGTACAATAGTAAAAATAATAACATGTCTATAAGAAAAAAAATCTATATAGGATAATAGTAAAAATCAACGCATTAAAAATAGTGATAATATGCAATTATAGTGAATTATAAATAGTGATAGAATATAGAAATAGCCACAAGTAAGAGTGTCAATTTTGAATAAACGTATCGTATTTGTGTCGTGTTAATAAATTTATAATTTTTTTTTATGTTCATCCGAATTCGATCCGTTTATTAATCGTATCAAAAATCCTCAATCCAAATATGATTCATTTATTAATCGTGTCATTTATTTTTTAAATAAATAATATAATATGATACTATTAGATCATTAATTCAATTTAATAAATAAATAATATAATATGATACTATTAGATCATTAATTCAATTTAATCTATTCAATTTATTTAATTAATAAATATAAAATTTAACCTATTTAACTAATTATTTATTTAAATAAAAAATAAATATCAAATATAAATAAATAACATTATTATATTAAATGATTGTTTATTTAGATATAATTTTTTTATTTAAACACGATTATTCATTTAACTAATCGTGTTTTAAACAAATAAACGAATTCAGAAGGTCAAATCCAAATCCGACACGATTATTAATCGTGTGACACGAATATGATCCGATTATTATTCGTGTCAAAATTTTCAAATTCGAATCCATTTAATTATATCGAATTTATGTCGAATAATCGTGTCGTGACCCAAATTATCACCTTTAACCACAAGTTAGGTTCTTTTTTGTATATAGATATAAGTAAGAGTACAAAATAAAATTATGTCACTTTCTTGCATGCCCCATCAATATCTATTTGCAAGTATTCAATATATATGTGAGCATACAAATAATTTAATATACATGAACAAGAATATAGAATGAAATCATATAAATCAATTCAACAATCCTTTATAATAATATTGTCTGGTATGTATGCGTGAACAATAATACTGAATAGAAATATCTTGTATCTATTACCTACTTCATGAAATTAAGCAATCAATTTAATCTCACATTTCACACACACACACACACACACACACACACACACATATATATATATATATATGTAAGTTATTTCGCAAATATTTAAAGTATTTTTAACAAAGTATTAAATATCTGTGTGAGTGTCAATATTCAGTGAAGACCATGCAATTTTAATAACATACATATTCATAATTCCTAAGTTCAATCTCCGTAGATATATACTAGAACTCTTATACAAATAGCATTAAGCTTTTGTGATGATTGCTAGATGATTAATATATGACTATTATTTATAACAGGAATTGAAAAAATAAAGAGTATTAGAAAAACTTTTCTAGAATAAAAGATAATTTTCTCCTTCAACAATAGTTGGATGAATTCACTTATTTATTTTTCTTGTGTCTTCCGTAAGTTTTTTTCTCTTTGATTTTAGCTTATTCTCAGATTTAAAATCATCGTCATTGTAATCAAAATTTTTCTTTGTGTTTGAAATCAGTTGAATAACCGTTTGCTATTGTAATCAAAGTCTTTTAGTTGCCCTGCTTTCAAGTGAGAAATGGTATTATATACATGACCCAAGTCTCTGGACAAAGTAACCATTAGATTACTGTAATCTACGAAAACTTTTATGATTTACAAAGCTATGCCAATTATTGATAATGAAATCCTTGATTCTTGTATAATCGAACGACTGAGAATGATGCAACCAATATAATAATTAAAAATAACAAAGCATCCTTATAACTCAATAATGAGATCAATTTGTTTGCTTGAACCCTTTCTGAATGAGACGGATGAGATATTTTAGGATGAGATAGCAAGATGATGAGATGATGAGTGTCACACCCCAACCCGTGGGGCCCACCTGTGACAGACGCCACAGACCTCCAGGGTACACTCAATCACACCGAATACCCCATGTAGGTCTGTAAGGCATTCGAAAAATCTGATTTCCAAAAACACTTCTAATGACCAACCAGTCTAACACCCAAACTCCAAATAT
>JAVXUL010000019.1:10191447-10210765 GCA_035590515.1 Trichilia minutiflora
GTAACAACACAAACAAAGATCTTCAGCCAAGAGGAGGGTACATCAGTCTCCCCGATAATAGGGTTAGAGACGCAGAAGGCTCCTGGGCAGAGCCATGGGAGCCAGCCTAATCACGAAGGGGCAGGTAGTCAAGACCGGGTCCTCGACATAAATATAGATAATAAAAGGGGTCAGAGTAAAAAAAAATAAAGATCCAACTGACAAGAAAACCGATGACATTTCCTCCCCAAAAGATGGGGACGAGGAGGTGGATGACCTCGAAAAGGAGGACTTGGATGAGGGCATGAGGGAGAACTTTGGCTACCTCCTTCCAATATTAAATACGACGAGAGGGGTAATCACTCCCCAGAGGGGCAAATTGAGCATGTATGCTCATAGGGTAAGTATTCCTACCCTCGATTATTTGTCTTTGAGGAGGGCCGTTACACTCCCTCGCGGGGTGCTATCTTGTCTTGTTTACTTTATGCAGAATATGTTCCTGTTGGATCTCTTTATAAAAAACTTCTTATAGGCAATAGAGGTCCGGGATTGGGCACTCAAGACAGTCGAGAAATGAGAGAAATGGGCCCATAAATACGTGGATGACATCCGTCAAAAGACAAGTAAAAAGAAGGCCGAATTAGAGGCCAGGGTCGCTGCTCTTGAGGGAGAAAGGTCTCGGTAGAATGAAGAGAGGGAATACTTGACTTCAAAGCTTTCATCCTCTGAGGCCCTATCCATAAACAACAATCGTCTTGAGAGGGAGAGGAGGAGTCTCACAGGCAAGAGTAATAAGCTATCTAACCTTTATCGATCTGTCAAGTTAGAGGAGGAGCATTTGAAGAGGCAGTTGATCGATAGTGCGGATGAATACAACACTCTGTCAAAAGAATGCAGCTCTCTAAGCAAACAACTGAAAAGGCGTAGGGGTCCCTGGAAACACTGAAGAAGGAAAAAGAAGAGGTTCTAGCCCAGTTAGAGTCCAGGTACGATCAGGGAGTGGATGAGGGTCTAGACTTGATGAGCTACCTTTTTCTTCAGGAATATCTTGAATTGGACCTCAGGTGGCTGTTTAGTCAGCTGGGTCGGGAGGTTCCGGGGGCCTCAAGCTCAAATACTCTAGATGCTCCCCTTAAGACCACAGGGCTCAACGTCAACCCAACGACAACTAAGGAGGAAGGGAGGGGCAACCAGGCATGATCAACTAAAGACCCCTCCTCTGAGGTAGCCGGAGCACAAAGTCGCCAGGGTCAGACAGCAAGTGATGAAGATCCTTCCATAGAGATTTCCTCCAACAAAGGAGAAGAAGATGACAACCTCAAATACCCCTGACCAGTCCCCCAATATTAACTGGCCTTGTCCTTGTTGTTGTTGTAACTTATACTTTTTTGTACTTTTTCACGCAAAGAGCGAATGTACACTAATACTTTTGTAACTCTTCACTCCAAATAAATGAATAGAATTTTTTACCCCCTTTTTACTTTTTTTTCTCTTATCTTGTCCTTGTATGGATTCCTTTTGATTCGAATATATCACTCTAAATTGGTTGAACGCCCTTTAGTTGGGGGCATCTGGTAGTCCAGGAGAGTAGAGCATGCTCATCATCTAATTGAGAGTCATGGCAGGCTCTTGATCAGTGTTATCCTGAGGACTCAACTGGTGTGAAGGGGTTTTAACTTCAGTACTATGAGATGCTTTGATATGAAGTAAGGCTTAGGATGCTCTATCCCGTGCAGGTCTTATATCTCGGGATGCCAATCACGAGATAGGAGCTTATATCGTATTATTTAGTTCAGGACTCGAACTAGAGTTAAGGAATTTTAAGGTTCGAGGGCCAACCATAATACTAGGAGTTGACAGGTAATGCAGTTAGGGCTTAAAATGCCCAGTCCCATGTCAGGTCTTAGGTTCTCAATCTGCCTGACATGGTGCAGGGGCTTACAAAATCTATTATGGTCACTGAGTCAAACTAGTGTTAGGAATTTTATGGTCCTAAGGTCAACCATAACACTAGTGAGCTGGCAGGTGATACGGTTAGGGTTTAAGATGCTCGGTCCCATGTCAGGTCTTAGGCTCTCAGTCTGCCTGACACGGTGTTAAGAATTTTATGATTGTAAGATCAACTATAACACTAGTGAGATGGTAAATAATACGGTTAGGGCTTAAAATGCTCAGCCCCGTGTCAGGTCTTAAGCTCTCAGTCTGTCTGACACGGTGCGGGGGCTTATAAAGCCTACCATAATCACTGACTCAAACTAGTGTTAGGAATTTTATGGTCTAAGGTTAACCATAACACTAGTGAGCTGATAAGTGACATGGTTAGGGCTTAAGATGCCCAGTCCTGTGTTAGGGCTTAGGCTCTCAATCTGTCTGACATGGTGCGGGGGCTTACAAAGCCTACTATGGTCATTGACTTGAACTAGTATTAGAAATTTTATCGTCCTAAGGCCAACTATAACACTAGGAGTTAGCAGGTGATACGGTTAGGGCTTAAAATGCCCAGTCCCGTATCAAGACTTAGGCTCTCAGTCTGTCTGACACGGTGCGAGGCTTACAAATCCTACCATGGTCACTGACTCAAACTAGTGCGAGGAATTTTACGGCCTTGGTCATAAGTCATAACATTAGGAGTTGGCAGGTGATGTAGGTCAGGACTTAGGATGTCCGGTATTATGTCATTTCTTAAGCACTCAAATTTTTTGACATGGTATGGGGGTTTATTTAGCCTAACGTGATTAAAAAGTGAGAAAGAAAGAGGTGTTGTACAATGCTTTTTCACTTGTAACTGAAACACAGTAACTGCATTATCATAGATAGTTTTTAAATACATTACAAGTAAAGGATCCTAAAAAAAGAATTCGTCTCAGGGATAGTACTTTTTCAACATCTCGACGTTCCACGACTTACTCAGGGCACTACCATCTGGCCTTGCCAATTTATATGTCTCTGGCCTAACTAGTCTAATTACTTGGTAGGGACCTTCCCAGTTAGTGCCTAAGACTCCCTCGACCATCACTCGAGTATTCAAAGTGATCCTCATAAAAACAAGATCTCTTTTTTTGGAAAGATTGAGGTTTAACCTTTTTGTTGTAGGCGCAAGAGACTCTTTGCTAATGGACAGTCATGTGCATCAAGGCACGATCTCTGGCTTCTTCGCACAAATCGAGCTCTAGGAGCATGACTTGCTGATTTCTTTCTTCATCAAAGAAGGGTTCGAAAATTTGTGATGTCTATTTTAATAGGAATGACCGCCTCAAATCCATAAGCCAACAGCTAAGTTATTTCTTCTGTGACAGTTTTTATCGTTGTTCTGTATGCCCAGAGAATTTCTAAAAGTTCATCAGCCCAAGCTCCCTTCTTCTCTCCTAGCTTTTTCTTTAATAACTTCTTGATTATTTTGTTAGCTACCTCCACTTGCCCATTTGCTTTGGGGTGGCAGGAGAGGCAAGCCTGAGGTCAATGTTCCACTCTTGGTAAAAATCTTCCAATCCTCTATTATCAAATTACTTCCCGTTGCTAGCGAACAGCACGCTAGGGATGCCGTGTCTATAGAGAATGTTTTTACAGATAAAGGCAATCGTGTTTCTTTCTGTGATCTTGGACAAGGGTTCCACTTTCACCCACTTCATGAAGTAATTGATGGCTACAATGACGTATTTGGCCTGAGTTTTGGCGATCAAGAAAAGTCTTATCAGATCTAGCCCTTACTGGGCAAATGGTCGGGACTGATCAAGGTTGTCAGGTTCTCAGGACGTTATCCCGAGACGTCCCTATGGACTTGACAGGCATGACACAGATGAATTAGGTCGTCGGCGTCTTGCTTTATGGTCAGCCAGAAGTATCATTATCTTAGTATCCGAAAGGTCAAGTTCTTACCGTCGTTGTGATTCCCACAGAATCCCTGATGCATCTCTTCCAGCGCCTCCTTTGCTTCTGATGGCCCAGGACATTTTAGATAGGGAGTGCTAATTCCCCATTTGTAGAGAACGCCATCTATTACTATAAACTTGGCGGCCTTCCTCTTGATCCTGAGAACCTTGTTTTTGTCGTGAGGGAGCAACCCTTCCTCTATGTATCTCCTAATAGGGTCCATCCAGGTAGGTGGCTCTTCCCTGATCATCATTACTGTGACATCATCCAACTGACCGATGCTTTTGTGATCCTAGGTCTTCACGGGGATCATTTTTGGGATGTCCCCAATCAGGGCTGAGACGAGCTTTGACAATGCATCGGTCCAGAGATTCTCGGATTGGGGAATTCTTCGCAGTTCTTCCTTGATGAATCAACTGATTAGCTCTTGGGCCCTCGACAAGTAAGCCCTGGTGTTCTCTTCTCTGGCTTGGTAAGTGCCATTCACATGGTTATCAAGAGTTGGGAGTCATTACTGGCCATAAGAACATGCACCCTGATCTCTAATGTTGTCCTTAGTCCTGCCAAGAAAGTTTTGTACTCTACTTCGTTATTAGTAACAGGAAAAGAAAATCTAAGGGCATACATAACCTCTTCTTTCGCGGGACCTACTAGGATGACGCCTACTCCACCTCCACTGGCGCATGCTGACCCGTTGATTGATAGAAGTCAGAGAGGGGGGTTTCTAAGATAGGGCTGTCTTGCCCCAATGAGGTCTGGTCAATTTTCACCTTGATGCGAGATAGTCAGGATTTTCTCTATTGTGTGTGTTCAACCACGAAGTCTACCATCATCAAAGTAATTATTGGGAAAGGTGGCCAACCTAAATGTTTTTCTAAACAAACAGCCCTAATTTTAATTAAATAAATGTTTTATATATATGTATAAATAATTTATTTTAATATCTTTAATTTAAAATATTTATTTAAATATTTATATCTAATGATTTATTCATAAAGCATACTTTAATATACTTACTCCTTCATTTCACAGTTTTAAGTTATTAAGTGAAATTCAAGTGATCATGATGATGGTGGTTTATTAAAGGTTTTTCGTAATCTTGTAGAATTTCTTTACTCGACTCTTGTTTTAGGTTTTTTTAGTTCACTATAATATATGTATATTGAAATTATGTATTTTCTTAGATTAGAAATATATTAATGATTTAAATATGTTTTAAATATTTTTTTAATTATGATAAAAATAATTATTTATTTATGAATAATTATAATATGACAATGAGATAAAAAAATATATAAGAATATATGATTTGAAATAAATGTGTTTTAGATATAGTATATAAATTAAAAATGTTTTATTGATTTCCGTGATATATATATTAGAATATTGAAATGTATTTTAAAGGTTTACTATAATTATCATATATGAATCCTGTGAAACCGAGATGTGACAATGTGCATCAATTGCCTGAATCCATTTAAATTTTAAAGTTTGAAGATAATAGACTAAGGACACTTGGATGGGACCTAGAAAGGAGATTGAGAGAAGCATAATTCGTGCACCAACAACCTTAAACAGTGAGCACTCGTTGATCGTCGAATTAGGATATTACAATTTTAAGCAAATCGTTCAAGCGGTCGGTACTTCCGAGAATTAGAAGGTTTAGTAGTGGTTTCTAGAGTTGGTTAGCTTC
The DNA here is from genome assembly GCA_035590515.1 of Trichilia minutiflora. Classification (NCBI taxonomy): domain Eukaryota; kingdom Viridiplantae; phylum Streptophyta; class Magnoliopsida; order Sapindales; family Meliaceae; genus Trichilia; species Trichilia minutiflora. Next base: position 10,196,990 of record JAVXUL010000019.1, read on the forward strand.
TATTAAACTGGATTCAAGGGTACAAACCAAACCCGTCAATTGATTAATTTTATATTTTATATTTATTCAATAAGATTCACAGACTTACAATTTACAAAATTTTGTCTTGTTTAAAATTAAAAATTTCTTTAATTTCTCTCTCTAAAATTAAAAATTTTCCAAATAATGAAAGATTTGTGTCCCAAGACTCCTAACTTTTAGTTTATTATTTGATTTATATTCAACCATAAATCAAAACTTGACTAAAATAATATTTGACACTATAATGAGTATTCAAACTATATTTAGTGCGTAATTTAACTAATATTTAAGTAAATTACAAATTACTAAAAAAAAAAGGGCATACACCTAATAATATAATATGAATCTGCAATAATTGTCGTCTTCAGAGTGTAGTCTAATAGTAGGGTATGCTAGACAGATGATCTTGCATCTGTCAGTCCTGTATTCGATTTCTGGTATACGTAACTTATTGAAGCACCAAGGATAGAAAGTCCATATTTTAGCAGCTCTGTTTTTACACCTCTAAGTAGTTCCTAGATAGACTAAACATCTAGATTTTACCATCTCTACTTTCATATCTCCAGATGATCCTGAACCGAGTTTTACCACCTCTGTTAGCCTAAAAATGTGTGTGAAAAAGTAACAGTGATAAACCAAGAGGAGGGTGAATTGATTTTACGGAAAATTAAAAACTTAAATAAATAATAATGATAAAGTCAATGAAAATATTTTACAAATATATAAATGAATCAAATTTAAAATATATTCAAAGCAGAAACTAAATAAACAAATAGATAGAGAGAGAGCGTGAATGCAAACACAGATTTTATAGTGATTCGACATAATCAGGCTTATAATCACTCTCTCAGCTTTTATCGGACTGAGGTTTCACTATACTGTTTGTTTGCACGGGTCAAGACTAACCCATATTACAACTCCTTCTTTAACGGCAAAGGACAGCCAAATACAAGTCTTACTTTCTACAGGTGAAGAGCAACCCAAACGATTTCTTTCTACGGGTAAAGTGTAACCCAAATACAGTTTCTTGATCGGGTAAAGTACAACCCAAATTTTACTTGAGAAGGGTGAAGAGTAACCCAAAATGAGTAACAAAAGTGCTAATAAAAATTGACTCTCTCACAGAACAGATATACAATAAGCACAAAAGTTTTTCTCTCTCGAAAAGGATTTACAAAAATAATACTTAGTTTTTCTCAACCTCTTTTCTCTTTTTCTCTAACCTTCTTCTTATGGAGTAGTGAAGCTTTTAAAGGCTTCTTCCAACGTCTCTTTAACGACTCTAAAATCTTGCATTAAATGCTCTGAAACTAACCGTTATACTATGTAGACAATGTATGTATTGATACCTTTGATCTGAGTATCGATACTTTGCTAAAATTTTGCTGGTGCAGTTCCATATATTGATACTTCAGTGTTCATGTATCGATACTTCTTTACACAGAGAATTTTGGTTCCGTCTATATATCAATACGTGGCCTTTTAAGTATTGACACTTCTTTCTTTGCACAGTACATGTATCGATACTTATTTACGTAGAAATTTTCATCTTCGTCTTTATATCGATATTTGAGCTTTAGGTATCGATATATCTTTTTCTGTAATATCATGTATCGATACATACATTCCTATGTATCGATACTTTGGTCAGTTTCCTACAAATTAACACCTTTCTCGACACAAAACATTATAAGTGTAATATGACAAATATACATTAACTTAAGAGACAAAATACATTATAATATCTATACATATTATAACTTAAACATTAATTCACAAATATTGCATGATCAACTCATTTTCACAAAAATTCTTTAATCCATCAATTTCTCAATTTTGTTTTATCAATATCAATATTATTTAAACTTTAATTGCATCATCAAAAACATAATGATATATCACAATCATTCTCAACCGAAAAACATCAAATACAATATATATTCAATAGATAATCATAAACTAACTTTAATAATATACAAAATAGAGTATGATGATCAATCAAACAAATGCAAGACGAGTGAAACATATTAATCAAACAAATCATTTATTCATCAACAAAATAATTTGTTTATCATAAAAAACACATAGGTCAATAACCTTTACTTTCACACCTTCAGGTGGTCCCTAGATAGGTTGAATTCGGATTTTACCACCTCTATTTTCACACCTTTAAGTGATCCATGAACAGATATTTTAATAATATCAATGTCAATAAAAAAAATATAATAAATACTTTTTTATCAAATTCAATATTCTTAAGAAAATTTTATTCTAAAAACAAGGGTAAACTGAGGTGATTTTAATAAAAAAAAAAAAAAACTCCCAATTGAAAGTGTGGAAAAAGAAATGGGAAAAAATAAAAATAGAAGATAACTTTTTTAGCTAACTCTTTTCTTTTCTTTCACTCCTAATGATTTATGATTACTCACAAACTTAAAAAGGGTAAAATTTGAACAAGTTCATGGAACAAACATGATAGAAATTTGTTATCTAACAATATTTTAGTTTTGGCTGCTGTTATCAAAATAAATTTCCCTGCAACGAAGTAACGGCGATAAAATTGTGTAAACATGGGGTGGTGTATGTACTATGTAATACCCTTTATGCTAAATTTACGTTCATTTTGTGTTTTCCAATCAACAGTTTTGTGCGGCTCAATCGGAGAAGACAGCTCTTGAAGGCAGTTTTATTTGATCAGAGCAAATGTCTTCCAATATAAATGTGGAAGTTTAGGGCATTTCAGTTCACTTGCTATATTGGAACATGATACCAACAGTCTCACGCACATCAATCAATCCAGATAGCACAAAGTTGGAAAAGATCCCCCTTGGCCGAAGAAACCATAAACAAATATGAATGTTTAAAAAATGTAGCCAAAGAAACCAGTTCATTATGCAGAGAAAATTGGTTTCACCTGAAACTTTGCCAAAGGAAAAATTACAAAAATTAGTAAACAAACACTGTAGATGCAATAAAATAAAAAAGACAACTGCTGCATCTACTCATCATCTTCAGCATCTTTACTCTTCTTTTTCTTCTTTTTCTTCTTCTCACTTTTATCAGCTTCAGTGGCATTTTCGACGTTGTCAACATCCTTATCCTCCTCAGCTTCTTTATCTTTCTTCTTCTTTTTCTTCTTCTTTTTCTTCTTCTCAGACTTCTCCATTTCAGAAGAAGCACCTTCTCCCTTATCTTTGTGCTTCTTTTCTTTCACCTTCTCCGACTTCTCCACTTCTGTGTCCACATCACCATTCTCTTTGTCCTTCTTTTTCTTTTTCTTCTTCTCCTTTTTCTCAACTTCAATTTCTTCAGCCTCGTCTTCCTCTGCTTTTTTCACCTTTGCAGTCTCAACTTCTACAACCCCTTCAACTTTAGCCTTCTTAGCAGGAACTGGTGCAGGGCTATCACCACTCTCATCTGGTTCGCGCTTACGCCCTGCCCCATCGACATCATCTGCAGTTCTTTTTTTCTTCTTCTTTTCCTTCTCCACATCCACAGCATCTTTCACAGCCACAGTTGGTTCAGCAGCAGCTGCTGCAAGGCTAGCAACCACAGAATCTCCACCAGTTGGCAAAACCACATTTCTCATCCACTCTGAAGGTGTCTTCTCATTTGGCTTCCCATGCTTATCCAACTTCCCTTCAGCAATCATTTTCTTCTTCATAGAAGCCCTCGGTCCCAAACCCCATTTTCTTGGATATGTATCTCTATCCATCACCACCCTCTTAATCCTTGCCACTACACCATGATCACATGTCGCCATCACTGCAGTAGTCATCTCAGCAATCCCCAAAGCAACTGCCTCACCTTTAGTAGTCATGACTACAACTTCCTCACCAACCTCAATATCATTCTCAAACCTCAACAACCCTGGAATCATCAATTTTGCTCCATAACATATAGCATTCACGGTGGTATCCTTCACAACCAACCTCTTATAACTAGTCAAAAGCACTTCAAGTGGCATAATGACCCTCCTCAAATAAGTCTCATCCCTGTAATTATCATACAACCATTGTGCATCCATCACATCATGCATAGTCACCATGTTATCATTCTCTCCCGAAATCCCAGACCTAACCCTCCTCAATTCTTGCATATGCCCACCAACACCAAGAATCAAACCCAAATGTACGCACATAGTCCTAACATAAGTGCCTGCCTCACAAGAAATCCAGAAAACAACCAAATGCCTATCAGGGTCATACTCAAGCAACTTACTTTCATAAATAGTCCTAATCCTAAGCTGTCTTTTAACAGCTGAAATCAACGGTGGCCTCTGAAACACAGCCCCAGTTAAAGTTTCAAGTGCCCGAGCGACTTTTGCAACATCAGGCACTTTATCATGCAATCTAGCAACACAAACGTATTCTTTCCCAGCACCTTGTTGCGATTTAACAAGGCGAGTAGCTCTATCTATGCAAACAATGAGGTTTCCTGTCACTTTGGGATCTAATGTACCACTGTGACCGGTCTTTTCAACACGGAGAATTCGTTTTATCCATGCGACGACCTCATGGGAAGATGGGTTTGCAGGTTTATCAAGATTGAGAACCCCATACCTGATGTACTCAGAGAGTGGACGCTTGAGAGGTGAGAACCCATTCGGAAGAGGAGTGTAATGTCCCGTTCGTACATTGAGACGGTCATAGTTCTTCAATAGGATAGGCCACTGAGAGGTTTCAATAGAGGGAGTGAAGTTCTGGGGTTTGATGATGAAATCTTTACCGGCGTCGGCGTCGGCGTCGACGTCGGCGGTTGCATCATTTTCGGTCGATTTCTTTTTATGTATTCTCTTTTCTGAGAGAGAGAGCTGTAGATCAGTCATGGTGGGTAAATAGGGTTTTGGTTAGTTTAGTTTTAGCGGTGCTTATTAGGGTTTTTGCTTGGGTGTAGCAAGATGTAAAGATAGAAGAGTTGAAAATGATGATTTATAGGGGTTAGGGTTTTGGGGGGTTTAAGGTAGAAGGTGCTGAACAGAACAAGCAACTGGGGTCTCTGGCTGAGAGATGCAATGCAATCACCAAGTGAATTTGGAGTGGGCTTTATCCTTTGTTTGGACTGGAATTATGTTTGGTTTAGGTTTCTAGGCCCAAGGTTTGGCCCATATTAGATTTAGAATAGCTCATTGAGTTCTAATTCCTCAAGTTTTATCGAAGTTTTTCATTTTTTTCAGAAAGAAATTCTAAATAATTTTTTGTTTATAAGTTCTTAATTTAAATCTTGTAGTTTCAGTTAATGCATAATATATTATTCTCAATCATAAATAAGAGAATTATAATTATGTATTACTAATATTTATAATTTAAGCGTAATTTGAGAGTGTTGATTAATACACATATCATATAGTCTAAAAGTATAACTCTTATATAAATAATCAAATGATAGAGATCCTCATACTATGTATTAAAATGGACATAAAAATCCAAATGTATGAATGAATTGGCATTGGCAAGACTCTGACTCTAACTCAAAACAAACAAACAAACACTATTTCAAATAAAAATAGTTGATGAAAAACAGTATAATTGAATAATCATATATACTTGTATATAAATTGTTTGTTCTGTCTGTACATGTGAATTGTATTAATATTACTTGCTAATGTTTAAACAAGTATCGTAGATTTTACCTTTTGAAAAAAGAAGTTTTGATTCGGGGGAGATGATATTAATAACCTTTTATGTTTATTAGATACATTTGTTAAGATTATTTTATATATATCTCTTCAATATCATTTTGCTTTCTACATCGTGAGTAGAGCTGTCAAAACGGATTTGATCAACGGATCGGCTGTTTAACTCGCAAAATAAACGGGTTAAGGTCAATGATTTTTGGTCCAAGGGTTAAACGGGTTGGTCCTTTTAACCCGCGGGTAAAAGAATTTAAACCCGTTTAATCCGCGGGTTAAACGGATCGGTCCGATTATATTAATTAAATATTTAAAAATATTTTTTTAAATTAAATATTTATCATATATTTATAATAATAAAATTTTAATTTTAAAAAATTAAATTAAAAATATTTGTTATTATATATTTATAGTATTTTTATTTTTTATTAAATTTTTAAAAATTATAATTATTTATTATTTATTTAATTAATTAATTTATTTATTTAATATAAACGGACTGATCCGTTTAGTTCGATAACCCCGACGGATTGGATTAGGATTAAAAATATTAATTCGTTTATTAAATGGATCAATTCAATCTAATTCGTTTAAATACTTGATCCGAAATAATCCCAATGGATTAAGCCTGACTCGTTTGACAGCAACTGGTCTATTTGACAAATTGAATTCATCTGCCCAATTTATTAATGGTTCCATCATTGATTTCGAGTCAGTTTAGTTAACTGCAAACCGCGGAACCAACTCAAACCAATCCATCACAGATGTTGGTTCGAGCCAATTCCTCCTTCACGATTCATCGACCCATCGACCCGACCCGACCCGACCCAGAACCACCGGTTTTGAACCAGTATACACCATTACATAATTCATGTAATGACCTTAGTCAGGCAATGCATTTCATAATTCAAGATAAAATACAAACAAGATTCTGGAACACACCCCTGTACCACCCTGCGGAAGGCAACATTATCAGGGTAGTAATAACATCTGTAAACATTTTCTTTTTCTGTGAGCAGTCAAGACAGACTGACAGACATAACACACATGCACACACAGAAATTTGTGGGTATTAATTCTTTGGTTTCCTCGTTCCATCCCAGCTTTGAAGTACACGTTGAACTAGTGGCAGCTCAGAAAGAAGTCATCATCTTCAAACCAAACAAATCGGCATTTTTAAAACATTACCAGTCCTCCGAAAATGTAAATTTTGGTGCATACTCTTAGTTGCTAGAAACTTAGACATCAGAGCAAGAACTATATAGAAATGTAATTACTATGTATGCAACCCTACTAACAGGCTCATGTTTCAAAACAATGAATGGACAACTGCTTAAAAGTAATTTCATTTATTCTCCATAATGAGAGATAAGATTAAATAATTAGATTAGTATTATCTGTAATTTAAATTAGCATAGTTTCTATTGCTATCTCTTTACTGTTGTTATCATTAGATTTGTTAGTCAGCTTACTGCTCCACATTCTGTAGAATATAGTTTGTATCAGTTGTATATTTAAAGCACCTCGTTCATTTAATGGATTATCAGAAAATATTCCACATCCCGTGTTGTTACTCCACACAATACAGTGAGATAAAGCAATGTGTGCTTGAAATAGAAAGAAAACTAACCAAAATTCTGCCATTTCACTTGTTGGAATCTGTTTTGACAATGATTCATAGAATATCCTTAAGGGCTCTCTCTGTTGATACGAAGCAGCAAAATATGAAAGAATGAGCGTTCTAAACTAAATGCAGCGGTCATGTTTGTAAAGAAAAAATAATAAAAGTACTTAAAAATACCTCTTCAGGACGATCAAATTTCTGTCCGGCCAATGTGAACACTTTTTTCTGTCTGACCCTTGTGGAGGTGGTGGTGGTTTTTGATGAACTTGAGGCTGGTTTTGACTTCATCTTCACAATTGAGCAAAACAAATGGAAATTCATCACACCAGTTACGAAAGTAATGTAAAAAATAGAAAAGAAAGAAACTATTAGATGCCCAAAGCCACATCCCATCAAAGGAGAGCAAATAAACCGACGTCAAATCCAACAATTCATAGCTAATTAGTCAACTTGATTAATCTGATGCCAGATCAACCCGTTCATCGTAGAATATCCGTATCAACCAGCAATTACGACATCTATAACAATTAATTTACAACAAAGAAAACAAACCTGAAATTGAAAACCCGAAATTACTTAATTCAGTAAAGAAACAACACCAAATTCTTCATTACAGCAAATCCATAGTAAAAGGACAAAATCCCACTTGCCCAGACACCAAATTATGAAACCAATCGAGGAGAAAAGGTAATTTAATTTTCATTTTTTTTATACCACTACATATAAGAAAAAGGCACCAACTTAGAGATGGTACCTCTGTTTTTACGACGGCAGACCCATATTTTGGTTGCGCCGATTGCGGTTTGTTTGAGCTATCAATCTTCTTCCTGTTCACAGCAGAAGAATCAGCTTTTCCCTTTAAAGAACTATCCTGACCACTTGACTTGATCCTGCCCACACTGGGTTTGGTATCTGTAGCCATGTCTCTCTTCTCTCTGTCTTTCAATCTAACTCTCTGATATTGATCTGTAATTTTTTTTTCCTGTGGTGTGAATGCCCATTCTCAATAACCAGAAGAGAAATAATGTTGCTTGTTATTACCGTTTAACGGCTTTTATTAAAGTACATATTTAACCTTATAATTTGCAGCTCTGATAGGAGAAAACTGTCCATTCAGTTATTGGAATTCTACCAAGGTAATTACAATACAAGACAACTTACTTACCCCGCTCTAACCTTTCTCTTGGAAATGTTCGATTGGATTGTTTCGTGGAATTTGATGTACGATGATCATTTTCTGAAGAAGCTCCTAGTCAGACGATTGCACTGAGCTTCACGTACCTTAAAGTTCAGACACGTGGTGCGAAAATATGCGCAGTTATATTTTTTAATAGTTATTAAAAAAAATGTTTTTTCTTTTGCAGAAATAATCTCTCTTTCAAAAATAAATTTTGCAAAACCGAAAATTATTTTACAATAGCATTGGTCAGAGTCTGTTTGGAATTAAACTTTCTAACTATTTATAACTGTTGTTAAAATAAGTATAAATTTATTTATTTAATAGACGGAAAAATAAATGTTTAACAAATATCTTAATTAATATAATTAAAAAATTACAATTAAGAAAATAACCTCATGTGCTACATTGCAGCGGCTCATAAAAATTAAAAAATTAGAAATGGGGTGGTTGAAACCCATGATTATTTTTGAAAATAATAGTTTGTCGAAGGGTGGCCTAACTCAAGAAAATGATCTTTTTGTCTTGTGAGTTTACCAACCAAATTCACTACAAGTTGGCCACAAGAAATCTATTATTATCTAGTGAGTTTATCAACCGAATTCAATACAAGTTGACCACAAGAGTTCTATTATTACAAATTATAAAATATGTAGATAAAGAGAAATATACAGCAAAATAACTTTATTTTCTCTATTTATGTACAAAAATTTATGTGACAACTACTCTACCACTGTAACAAAATTTCCTAATATGAAGTTCTTTCAAAATATATCCAGAAATACAATTTGTACATCTTGCAGTGTTTCTTTGTTATCTGGCTCTTGCTAAAAAAACTCTATTATACCAAACTGAATGGAGTATCATATGAAACATATCATATTTCATAGGCTTAGGAGGCCAAAGAACATGTTGCTTTACCTTTTTAACCATCATCTGCATCTCACGGTATCTCTTCTCTGGGATGGAGAGGAGTATATTCTTCAAATTGGGAATATCCTTCTCCAAGACAAAAATGGAAAATGATTCCCAGTTCAAAATCACAAAACATGGGGGCACAAAATTGTTAGAAATGATCACATGAACACATTTGTAGAAAACGGCCTCCACTACTCGTGGACTATTGACTTCAAAACCTTTCGCATAAATACAATATTTACTGCTCCTCGTGTGTTGGATGTAATCCATTTCACCCTTGACCTTTGGCATTCGGCCAAAGATTTTCATGTCAGGATCTTTATTTTCCCAGTGTTGTCACAGAATAGGACGTAGATGGCCATGCATGCTTCCAACAAAGAAAGCCAGGATTAACCTCTTCGAAGAAGGTTTTACTCCTAGTGCTGTAAGAAGGTTCTGAGGTGTCCACACATGTATCAGGAAGAGATACATCCTTGCCCAAAACAAAACCTTCTTTAATGTCAGAATTGCAGAGGCCTCTAATGCACTTGGCCATGTATCCCCTTGTTTCAGTTGGGGCCTGGAAAGTGACAGGTATTAGAAAAGCAGATTAAGCAAGAAGAGTCCCAGAAAAGGCAAAATGAAACATCTTTTTGTTTAGTAATGGAATGCTTTTGACATACCCATCTTTAGATTAAAGTCATCACCCGGTACCAAAAAAGTATGATAATTACATCTTTGACCCAAATTAAAGGAGATGATATTTAAGTAAAAGACATGTGCAATGACCTCATGAAAGCAACAAATATACTCATTCAATCAAGTCATATAACTAGATGGTATTGAATAAAAAAATTCTTAATGCCTAAGAAGGTAATAAAATGAAGTCATTTGAGATTCATGAACATCCCAGAAGCACTTAACTAATGTACCTGGCAAAAATTAAATAAGGTAAGCACTGAATACATACCCAGCCATGGCAAGCAACAAGGAAATGGTCTGCTCCTCTGGTTCTATTCCAGAAACTATATTTAGCAGCTATCATGTCCAAGTAGTCCTTCAAACATTGTATAAGGTTTTTATGACTATGAGAACCCTTCACATATAAGGTTTCCTCTAGCATTCGAGAACTAAAAGGTAAGTAAAACAGGTGAGCTTTTCTTGAGTCTTTAGTCACAAATTTTTTGTTAGCTTCCAGCAGCTTCATGAATGATCCCTTAGAAGCATATATTCCCTTGAGTACTGTCTGATGCAATATGGATCTTTTTCCTTCCTTGTAAATATAAACTTTTAGAGTTTCTTCCATTAATTGATAGCTCCTGCAAATTGGATAGAATCTCTTTAATTAATAATAATCCTAAAAATTGAACTGTCTCAGATTTTCATACCCAATGCATTTCACTTGAGCAGCACAAATTAGTTTGTTTATAAATGAACACTGCTCCTACCATCTACATAGCTTGTGTATCTTTGAAGAGAAAAATAACCATTCTCAATTACACATAACAGCAAGATACAAACTGATGGATGAAATTTGTATGTGTGTACATATATATCCGTTTGGGTATTATGGTGCAATAGCTTTAAGCCATGGCTGTTGGGGAATAAAAGTTCTAAATAACAAATATTGACGTAAAAATGTGTGGGTTCTACTAAATGGTGGTGTTAACAAACACATTTTTCTAGCTTTGATTTTAAAGTACAACAAAAGCACCATAATCCTAAACAAGCCTATCATAATGAATCAGTGATATTCTAACTTAGACAACATCATATAGACACAGATTTATGCCCTTAACAGGTAAACCAATAATACTAGCAATCAGATTCATATTTCATAAGCATCTTTTTATGAACTTCAAGTCATAGATTTAAGCATTCTTGCCACACAACTAATAGTGCAAATTGTAAACACATATCAGTAAGCAGTATGATGTTTGAGAGTAGGGAAGCTAGGAGTAAAACCTAGAGGGAGGAGGGACATGCAGGCCTAGACATTGTCTATTTAACAAAAATAAGTGGAAGTTACCCAAACAGAATTGAAAATTCTAGGTCTAGCTTCTCATGGAAGAGAAAATGAATAGGTAATAGGCTAGTATCTTGTGTAAAATATATAGGTTAAAAAGCAAATAAGATGAATTGGCTTACTGTGGATTTTGTGAGAGTGCCTTTTGAATATTGAAACGTTCCGATAAAGAGGAGCATAAAGCTCATGATCACTCTTTAATATGGGTGCATTCTCTATCTGTGATCTTGCATATAGCAGTTGTTGGTCAACAACTGAGGACCATCTTGGTCTCCGCAAATAATGTTCAAGGAAGACAGGTTAAAGCAACTACTATACAGATCTCAATCTCCAGATATAATTGAAGGTTGAAACTTTAGACATAACATGGACTGATAAGAAGCACTATACTGTAGCAGCATATTTTTCATCTCAGCAATTGTGATTACTGCAGTGTTGGGATCTCAGGCTTTTTCTTCTCCTTAGGAACACTGATCCCAGAAGAATTTTCATCCAATGTGGTCAAATTACTTTGTATAGGTTTTTCTTTCCTATCTAAAGTGGGTACTGCAACTTTCACCACTGAAAATGCATTGGAACCAATGGATCTACCAGTTCCTATATTAGCATCTGGTGAGGTTATATTTGAAGATAAGTCCATCATTGGTGACACGGGAATAGGCAAAAGAACATCATTTCCTGATGTCAAAGTATTATTTTTACTCTCTATAATAGCTTCTGAAGAATTATCCCTTATTATATCATATCTTAGATTGAAGCTCTGTTCTGATTCTGAGCCATTCTGTGGTGCAGGCTCATGATCCACATGGACAGTCTCCAATGTGGAATTTTTATCTAGCTCTTCCAAATTCTCATAAAAAATACTCCTCATCAGTATCTGCGCTTTCATCATTTCCTGCTGCTACAAAATCCTTATTTAGATCTGTGTGCTTTGCTTCAGAAATTCTAGTACTATTAAATGTCTTGTGCAGATGATTTGTACCAGTAGAGTTCATACCATTTAAATAAGTTTAATTACTGACTACCTTGGCCTTAGCTGGTGGATCACCGGTTGCCAGGCTATTTTTTTCTGCTTCTGGAGCCTTACCAGCAGAAAATATAGATGATAAAACATTTTCATATGGAAGTTAAAAATATTGGAATGCCACAAGCACTGCAAACATGATTCCCATAAGCCATAGCAATCTTCTGGTTTCCCCTTGACATACAGATAGAAGTTCATGACCCAACTTGATAGATTGTTCTCTGGCTTTCAGCCAAGATTATCATCCCTGCACATCGTTTCCAAAATCCAACTTTAGTAAGAAAGGGCATTATACATACATACTCACAGAGTATATGAATACAATTTAAACTAAAAAACTACTTAGGAACAAAGTGTCACATGCAACTGCATGTAGAGAATTGCAGAAAGTTAAAAATCCAGATATAGAACAGATTACTAGTTGAATAGTGTAAATTCTTCATGCACACAAATTCATCGACATTGATTGAGGACACATGAAAATAAATAAATAAAAATTGATTCCTGAAGTACAAACAAGAATGCAGACTTAAGAACCAAACAGAACCCAGATTTGGCGAAATTAATCAGTTTGGCACGCTATTTAAACAAGAACTTGCCTTTACAAGAATCAAACAACAAACTCACTAATATTTACTCCAACAAACCATCAAAATTACTACCACCAAACGCTGGGTCTTCAACTATATATGGCAAGTAAATATTCCGGAAGTAAACCAACAAAAAAGAAAACTTCACACATACCAGTAGACTCTTCATCAACAATCAAGAAACAGTAATCAATTTCCGGCATAAAATGAAAATCGAAACGCATAAACATAGACATCAAACATTATAATTCTCGTACTAAATAAACATGCAATTCGGAAAGTACCCATTCAGAAACGACAAAACTGAGCGGAAATGCAAATTCGAATAAGATAGAAGATTACCAAGAAAGAACGTGAACGCCATGGTTGGTTTCCAGGAAAATAATACATCACGCAAAGTAAAAATACCAAAACTGCAGAGTCCTCCAAACAAACACTTAATTAAAATTGCCAGTTGTAAAATACAATTCTTCCTTCTTCATTTCGCTTTTAAAGATTCTGAGAAAAAGAACAGTAGTTTTACATTCCTACGATGAAATAAATAAAAACTAAATTTAAAATAAAAAATAGTGGTTCTGGATAGACCTGTCAAACGGGCCAGCGCTCCGCGAGCCGACTCGGCTCGACTCGATATTTAAGTGGGTTAGGACTAAAAAAAATTAGTCCGTTTAATTCACGGATTTTTTTAGTTCGGTCCGTTTAATCCGTGGGTTAAGTGGGCCAGCTCGTTTAACTCGCGAGCCGGCTCGTTTAACCCACCTAATTAAAAAAAAATTAATTTAATT